>JAYMFT010196895.1:0-11754 GCA_038088735.1 Panulirus argus
TAGGATTAGTAAGAGGAGCATCAGGGGGTGAGGGAATGTTAGAGTCATCCAAGATGGAGTTAGAGGAGAAATGGGAAACAAAGAGAGTAGCTTTGTCAGTGGGAGAGACAGCTATAGTACCATCAGGATGGAAAAGTGAGGGGAAGGTAGAGCGACGGAAGTTGTTAGAGATGCCCTTAGCTAAAGGCCAGAAAGACCTATCCGTGGATGAAGAGGACAGGGATTGGGGAAACCCATATCCTTGGGCATGGTGTGTGGATTGAAAATGGAAATGATGAATGCAAGTTATGGGAGGGCTTGGAAGGAGGTGTGGTATGGACGGGAATGAGTCAAAATTATTGGGGAAGAGAGAAAGAAGGATATGCAATTCTGCTATCACCAAGAAAGTGGGAGGGTGTTACAGAGAATGGATGGAATGGAACAAGAATAGTGTGGGTGAAAGGAAAGATTGGGATTTTGAAGTATGCATGGGTATGTATATATGAGGCAGTGAATATGAAGACAGCACAAGGTAAGGATAATATGAAGGTTTTCTAGAGAAAGTTGAATGACTGTATGGACTGTATGAAGGGTTTTGAGAATGAGAGAAATGTGTTCATATTGGGTGATACGAATGTGAAAGTGGGATGTGATGAAATTGGTGAGATAGTTGGTGAGAGGGGAGTGCCTGAAGTAAATGAGAATGGAAGTTACCTTGTGGATATTTGTGCTAAGAGGGTTTTTTTCCCTTGCAAACTCTTTTTTTAGCACAAGATATACTTAGATGAGGAATGATTGAAGAGAAGCAGAAAAGGCTGTGATTGATTGTGTGGCAGTGGATGAAAGATGAGAAAAACCGTGCTAGTTGCTAGAGTTTTAAGAGGATTCTTTAGAGACTGATCATTTTGCAGTTCTTGTGGTGATGAGGATCATAGAGAAGTGGAGGTATGGTGCAAGGAAGGATGGAGAGGTAGACATGTTGGCAAGTGAGAAGATGAATCAGAAAAGATGCAGGAAGGAGTATGAAAGAAAGGTAACTGAAAGCTTAGATGGAAGTGCAGTGAATGTAGGGATGTAGTTATGTGTGATGAGGTGTTTAAAATGTTTTGAGAAATACTATTAAAGGTTTTGGAATTAGAAGTTAGATACAAGGTCATGAGATATAGTGATAAAAAGGGCAATGCATAGTGGATAGAAGAGATTAGAAATGCTGTGGTAGAAAGGAAAAAGGCATATAGTAGATTGCTTGATAGGAAGTTCAGCAAATGAGTAGGGAAGAATATGAGATATGTATAAGTGGAATGTTAAGAAGCTGATAGAGGAAAGCAAAGAAAGAGTAGATGAAGATTTTGGAAGGAAGTTAAATGAAAAGTTTCTGGATAATAAGAAACTATATTTGAAGGAGGTGAAAAGGGAAAGAGATAGATGCAAGAGTGGAAATGCTAATGTGAGAAGTAAGGAAGGGGAGTTACTGAATTAAAAGGAGGAAGTGATAGGAAGATGGAAAAAGTATTTTCAAGAATTGATGAATATGGGTAAAGGTGAGGCAGCAGTTGTTACATGCATGGGGATGGAGGATGGAAGGAAGAGGATACAAGTGCAAAGGCCTATGGCAAAAAGGGAGTTAAAAGGGGCTATAATGAGGCTGAAGATAGGAAATGCACCTGAAGTGGATGGGATACAGCTGAAATGCTAAAGTATGGAGGAGAAAGTGTGATAGAGTGGATGCATCTGATATGTGATTAGTATGGAAACAAAATGTTGTCCCTGAGGATTGGGTGAAAGCTATTATTGTTCCTTTATTCAAAGGAAAAGGTGCTAAGGATATATGTAACAATTATAAGTGAATAAGTCTGTTAAGTATACCAGGAAAAGTGTATGCAAGAATGTTAACTGATAGAGTGATGGAAGTGACTGAATGTAGAATAAGTGAAGAGCAAAGTGGTTTTAGAAAAGGTAGGGGATGTATGGGTCAGATTTTTATAGTAACGATGACAGTGTAAAAGTATTTAGCAAAACATAAGAAATTGTATGCAGCTTTTTGGGATCTGGAGAAAGCGTATGACAGAGCTGAGTGGAATGCTTTATGGGATGTGTTAAGGATATATTGTGTAGGGGGACAAGTGTTGGATGGTGTGAAAGCCTCCTAAAGAGGAACAAATGCGTTTGTAAGAGTAGATGGAGAGTTGAGCAAAAATTTTGAGATACATGTAGGTGTGAGGCAGGGCAGTGTTGCAGAGATGGAGTGTGGCGGCTTTGAGATAAGGTGGCTAGTGGCAAGCTTGTTTGTGGATGATACTGTATTGTTTGTAGAAAGTGGAGTTGCAGAAGGGTTTTAAGTGTGTTTTATGATGTATGTAAGCATAGGCAATTGAAATTAGATGCAAGTAAATAAAGTAACGGTGTTTGAAAGGAAACATTGAAAGTATAGATTTTGTAAAACCATACAGAGTGAGAGAAGAAAGTGAACTAAATTGTGCTTTGGATACAGAGGGAGAAAGACTTGAAGTGAGAAAATTTAAGTATCTAGGAGCTGTCTTGGGTAAGTTTGATGATGTGGAAGGAGAAATAAGGGAGAGAGCAGTTCAGGGTAGAAGAGTCATTGGGTCCCTTAATAGAATAATGAAGGGTAGAGGTGTAAGTATGGAAGTGAGGAGAAGATTAAGGGACAGCATAGTCCTCCCAACCCAGACCTATGCAGCTGAAACAAGGACATGGAATGAGTCACAGAAGTTAAGAATCCAGGCTGTGGAAATAAGCTATTTGAGAAGCACATGTGATTTGAGTAGATGGAATGAAGAAAGAAATGAAGGGGTGTATGTAAGATGTGGTATGGCAAGGAATGCAAAGGGAATGCATTGTTGGGTTGTAGAATGGATGAAATGTAATACCTAGAGGTGTTTTGGGCATGTGGAAAGAATGCAAGACTGGGAGTTTACAAGGAGAGTGTGTGATAGTACAATTAAAGGGGTTGTGTGTGATAGTACAATTAAAGGGGTTGGTGTGAGAGGAAGACCACAAGTGACATGGGTAAATAGGATGGAGGAATACTGGAGGGAGAGAAGTGGTGGATGAATGCTTGAAATGATGTATGTGAGGGAGGCATGTAAGAACAGGGATAAGTTGAGAATCTTATGCCATGGCAACCCCTAGATGGGAATCCCTGGAGGGAATGGGCATCAGAGATATAGATAGATGGGTAGATCAAGTGTGCTCATGTAGAGGAATATGTAATAATTATGTAATACTCATTCTTGTAATTAGGTAGTTGGGCATGAGCCAAAATTTCTCCTATATTTGTGTTTTGCATTCTGTTAACATAATCTTTGATATCTTTGGAAAAAGCCACTCCCCATTAGTCTTTAAGTTTCCTGATTTTTAGGGTAGGAAGAAAATTTTTTATGATAGTTAAAGGGTTAATTGGAAGAGCATCCACTAGCTTCTCATATGGCATCATCCTGAGATGCATTGCCATCTTCAAAACAGATGGCTGAGAAAAGACCTTCCCGATAGATTTGCTTTTCTTTTTTGTGGTGCTGATGTTACTCTCATTAAAGGTACTGTGATGAACAACTGCAATATCACTAGACCCATGCTCAAGTTCATTCAGTATCTTGAACAAGCTCTCTTGTAATAGGAGTACTTTCTGGATGCGTAGGCATAGTGGTGACTGGTTTGATTGGGGAGATATATACAAGTGGCAAATGATGTGTCCATACTCTTTGAACACTAGCAGAGAACTGACACGATAGGCAGCATATCAAGAGTAGCATCAGCACCCTGCAGTCCTTTGCTAGCTAGGCTCACTTTATATTACGATAACTTGTGTCGTATCGAGAGTATTTTAAGTGCCCACCCTATTTCAAAATCGTTATATCAAACCACCCTATATCATGACAGTATTGTGTACTGCTGTTCTTTACCATTAAGCATTACCTGATAAGGATCCCTTTTTGTGGTCCAGGGGCATGGCGCAGTGAAATCGTGGAATCCTTTGCCTTGTAACAAGAGTATAGATAGGGCATCCCCTTTATTCTCTGATGGGGTGCTTATTATGTACTCAGACTTGATGCATACCATGCACCTTAACAGAGTGCTCATCACTCATATGATGCCAGACATATTGTGCCCTGATGTGGAACTTTGACATTTGCCCTGGTAGGGCCCTTGTAAATGTTACTTTTGCATAGGGCATTCACTGGTTCTCCACTCTCATGATATCAAGGATCAGTTCTTGAGTAAGGAAATATTTTTGATACGTCCTCATTTTTACTATGCATGTTTTTTCGAGATGAGTTGAAGGGCACAAAAGTTCTTTAACCAGAAACTTTAGGATGCTGTTGTTGCTCTTTCGTGCTTCTTTGCCTTAATCCAGCTCATTTCTCTACATCTAAGTCTGTGTTAGAGGAAATCCAGGGAATGGTATCAAGAACAGTTCCACTCTCATGTGCATGGATGATTGTGCATCTGTGCATTTAATGAAGTACTTTTACATTGCAGGAATCTGGAGACATGCCCTCCCAAGGGAAAATTTTTCATATTACCTATTTTAGATGTCACCATAGATATACCTGCTCTTTTCTTAGTTTGATTCAGGTACAGATTTTTGTTCTCACACAAGTAAGGTAGCAGAAAATACAGATGAATAGTTGCCTCATTTGCACAGATTCACTTTTTAGCTGTTATGTACTCAAATGTTACAACCAAACCAGACTCTACCATCCACACCTAAGCCCCACAGATTATTCCATGGTTCATCCCATTGGCAGCAAGCCACCCCCTCCTCATACCACATCAGTCCAGTTCATTCTGTCCCATGTGTGCCTTTCACCATCCTGAATGTTCAGCCCGCAGTATCCTTCAGTCTTCATCTCTCCATCATTCTATATCTCTCTTAGTTTCCTCCTTTTCCTTCATCTCTCCACATCTGACATATAGATCCACTTAGTCAGTCTTTGTTTGTTTTTCTCTGTATGTCTGAACCATTTCAGCATGACCTTTTCAGCTCTCACAATAAGACAGCAGTTATTACCATACCTCTTACACTATCATACCATAAAAAATTAACCCATTCACACCACATACTGTCCTTAGGAATTTCATTCTAGCAAATCCACCTTCTTTTGTCCTTTTGCATTCAAAACCCAAGACACATCCACACAACAGTGTTGGGACTGCTACAGACATACCCATCTCTGCCATAACAGATTATGATCCCTCCTCCCACATACTACTCAGTGCCCCAGTGATTTTAGCCTTCTCCCCAACCCTGTGATTCACTTCACCCCCCATGGTTCCATCATCTGTCATGTCCACTCTCAAATAACTAAAGTACTGCATTTCCTCCAGGTGTTTTCATTCATTCTTACTCTAACCAGGGCACTTATTTAATTGACTTTAGTGGATGGGTATATTGTGTAAAAGGACACTTCTTGGAAGGCTTAGTATGTCAGTTGTAAAATGGTATTTTAATTATAAGAAATGATTTACAAGTATAATGTAGTGCAAGTATGTCCGTAGAATAGAGAAAGATTTTGAGATAATGGATTTGTAAACACAATGTATGAGCTCAATAAACAAAGGTCCTAACATCATGCTTCTATTCCACACGTGAAGCTCATCTCAGGTGTCTGACAAAGCTATCATTTTTACTTTGACAAGACCATTTTCTCTTTAAGTCTAATGCTCCAGCATGCTGCTGTTTTGCCAGGAATGTCATAAGAGGTTGTCATGAGTTGAATTGCACTGTTCTGGCACCAATTAATGTGATGGCCAGACAAACATTCCTCTTAGGGTCTGACTTCGACATTTTGAGATCAGAAACTGACAGGCTGTAGTGGCTCACATTCCTTTCAGTTTGCACTGAGTGTGGACTCATTCATGCAGTGGCATCAAGTAGCTTCAGCACACACTATCATAACAACTGGGAGGTGGCATGGGCATGTAGAAAGCCAGCAGTCTTCATCAGCATCTTCTGGTAGAATAGATGCATCTGTGATCATGCTTGGTCTGTATACTTACTAATAGCTGTGTCTCCATATAGTCCTCTTACATGGTTTAAACAAATGCTATCAGTAAGCCTACACTTACAACCTACCTCAAAATCTCTCCCAGATCATCTTGTTAACTATGCATGTGTACATCTAGATATTCTTTGCTTAAATGTATGATCTCCTTCCTGATTGCAGCAAAGTCAAGATGATTAGCTGTTCCTAGTAAGTGCTAGGTAACCCTGGTGTCACTGGGTGCATCTGGCATGTGATTTTGCTCCTTCCTGATACTGGAGAAGGTACCCTTTTTTGTTAACTCCATCTTCTTTACTGCAGCTGTTTATTGGTCCTTATATCACATAGCAGGAGATTAACTGCGGTTTCTTCTGAAGTGCCCGGTCAACATCAAAAATGTCCTACATCATTGCTGTGAGCCATGCATGCCTTTTGCTGCAGAGATGGAGGAAACCTCTAGCTTCAGCCCCCTCCATTTGGTGTCTTCTTGAAGAGGGATAGGTCATGTCTTCCCACACCTCTCTGCAACTGGTTAGATTGTGGAGGACACTGTCTACCACTTGAATCTGATTCTGTGCAAATTGAAGCTCATGATGGTGCTTGAACTGTATATCACATTTCCTCGACCCTCTATTTTTTGTACAGAAGTATTTTTCTTAGAGTCCTTTTCAGACTGAGTAAGTTAGGCTTTAAGATGCCTAGTTCTGGAATAGATGTAATGACTACTTGGATGGCTAGATAAGAGTAATGAGCAGCACACTAGAAGGTGAAGATGTCTTTGCCAAGCTATTTTGTAAAAAGCTGCCACAGTCCATTCTGGTGAGTGGCATAAGCAGATTTGCTGTCAGTCATAATCCCAACCAACTGGGAATCATCACCTCCAACTAAATGTTAGTCTTTGTTTGTGCTTCTAGGGATTCAGCAGCACCTTAATGCTCTGGTGAGTGTAAGGTGATGAAACACTTAATGCAGTACCATCATGGTTCTCTATTTGCCCACTAACGAACTTATGGTTGGCCATCTGCTGGTTGCAGCATCCATTAATCTAGATGCTATCTGCAAGTCAGTAGCTGAATATCCTTATTCACTCTTTCTTCGGATTGTAGACTGCAGTAAACATCTGCCTTACACTCACATTTTCTTATCACAATGTGCTGAAACATCTACAAAACTTCTACACATTATTCCAGGTAAAGTATTGGTCAAAATATACTTCTGTTGTGATTAATTCCTTGCCATATAAATATATTTGAAACTATAAGGTTCATTACTTTTTTAAGCTACATAAAATGATTTAGCAGGATATTAAGAGGTTCAGCAGAGGTACCATACAATAAACATTTATCAAATGTCAAGAGATCTTTTCATTGGTCCTAACAAGCAAAAGATATCTTAAGGATGCCATGGTACATGCAGTCATCAAAGGCTCCAGCAGACAGCCATATTTGCAAAAGGAAAACTTGTTTCTTGATCCAGTCAGATATGATCCTTACTGATACAAGCCTGAAAAATGAAATGAATGTTCTCTTACACAGTTTGCAGTGAGACCATAAAAACCTTTTAAAGTCTTGACTGGACATGAGTGATGTTCCTACTCCTTACATTTAAAACATTACATACAAAAATCTGTAGAGATCTAGCCAAGTAAGTCATGTTCCAAATATTTCTACCAATATTTGCGGAAACCAATGCCTCCTTTACTGACTAGGGGTATGCATACCTCTATAATGAGTATAAGAAAAAAAAGAATCCAAAGCACTCTTATGACAAAGAAAACCATTATAGAAGGATGGAACATGCACACTCCATCTGGGTCCCTGCCCTACTCAAATGTATAGAAAAAAAGATTTTGTGAGTTTCAGATGGTGATGACAGTCAACTTTCCTTTTTGGACAAATCAACAGATAATTAAGACAGATTCAGTAATCAAGCAAACCGAAAAAAAAAATGAAAGTGAAGGATAACACAATGGGTAACAGAACATGTAGTGACTTTAAATGGCTGAAGCATGTCAAAATTTACATGCCTCAGAGTTGTGCTGAACTTTAAGTGTCAATGATGCATTTGGTTTTAATGGTTATGTTTGTTTTGATGGTTCCAACACCAATTTGTAATATTTCAAATATTTCTAATATTAGCCAGGTTGGGGCCTAAAGGGATTATGGAAAAAACTGCACCACACACGGCCCTTACCTCTTTAGGCCCCCTCTCCTCATGTGGCCCTCCCTTCCCTCATCAACTCATACAGGCCTCCTTTCCCTATCCCCTCGTACAACCCTTGCTTCCCTCATCCCACACCCCTACAACTGTCCTCCCTTCCCCAGGCTTTCCATCCTCTGTATGACCCTCCCCTGAGACACCCACCCCCTGCAGAACCCTCCTCTCCCAGGACCCATACACCTCACACTGTCTTCCCCTCTCTGACCTCCTCACACTGCCCCCATCTCCCCTAAGCCCTCTATACCCTACACAACCCTCTCCTCCCCTCTCTGCACTGCCCTCCCCTTCCAAGACTCCCACTCAATGTCAGCCAGTCCCGTCGGTATGGGTAACACAAGCCACCATGTAAAGTTAGCTGTGGTGGCTTGTGTTAGACATACAGTAAAACTCCATTCTAACAAAGTATTTCAAGGGATGGGTAGCCCAACAGAAGTCAGTTTCTGTCATATTCCAAAATTCACAAGTAACAATATAGAAAGGAAATATTAACAAGTAGAGGTTTTTGGAAAAGGAGAAATTATATGAGTGAAGAGAAGGTGATACAAGTGAGCATGCCTGAAAAAAATACCAGGAGAGATTGGGTGAAGAATGCCAAAAATATGAGTAAATGAAGCAAATGGAGTGGATGAGGAAGGTAATGAATGATAAATTGTTTCTTGTTGTTGTGAATAGGATCCACTGATAATCGTTTCATAACAGCAAAACTATACAAGTTTGTAAAATTACTAGCAGCACCCATCAGATGCAGTTTTGTCAAGGTCAGGCAGGCACTGGCAACACTGCCTCCACTTCTGCCAGAAAGCCTTCTACTGTTTCATCATGGTCTACTTTTGGTGCTGAAAGAGTTAGTGTTCATAAAATCACCTTCCACACAATCCAAAGACAGGTAATCATCAAATAATTCATGATTATCTGCTGCCTGGTCTTCTAAATCTAACCAAAAGCTACTCTGTTTCCTTACAAGGAAACTTATGAAAATGTGCTCTCATTGGCATGGCTCAAGAATGACTTGTCTATGGGAAGAAATTATTGCATACTGACCACCCAAGCTTGGTGTACAGCCTTGAAATTGAGATGTTAAGCTCGAATTGTAAATATCCCTTTGGAGGTGTTGCTCAGCTCACATAGATATCTGTCTAGAGGCATTAAGGGGTTAAATCTGGTTGATCTTCCTTGTGTGGCTTGGAATGTGTTGCACTGAGAAGAGGGTTTTCAGTTACACAGGCAAAGTTGTTGTGCAGGGAAGTTCATTTCTGTAGATTTTCTTTAGGTTTTTCTTTAACCCTGTTGCTGTGACTGTCCTAGTGTTGAAGGCACATATTTTATGGGATGTTCATTAAATATTTTAAAAGTTATTTCCATTGGTTTGTTAATGCAATTAACTGAAAACTATTGAAATAAGATGGCATACAACTAAACTTAGTGAAACAGCACACCATGTACATCTATTATGTTTCCTTTAACTTATGCTGCTCTGCTACCAGACATATGAGGTACATCAGGAGTGCTCTTAGGCATGTGTGGTTAACGTGTGATATTTTTAGAGTTGTTTTCTGAATATTAGTACGAAGGGTTTCTATCACTAATATATGTATTATCTTGCAATAAGCATCATTACATAACATTAGTGTCCATATCTTGTATGTGCTTCCTTGACATCTCATAGACTGCTCACTTTGTGGAAAAAATTTAGTTGGTATTATCTAGTAACAATGACCAAGTATATATGTGTCTCTGTGTGGAAAGGTGCAGCTGATTAAAAAATCTTGACCTATGCAATGGCTGCACCAAAGAGAAAGAAAATGAGGGTTCATCTAAGAACTGTCCACTGCAAAAGGACATGCTTTCAAGTTACTCAAAGAACATTTTTTGTTGATAAGAAATGTTGTTTTTAAAGGATGAAAAACCATTTCTCAACCAATGGCAAACCACTGTGAGCATCCATTTACCTTTCCTATCCATCTTTCCTTTTTTCCTTAAAATGAAAAGGAGTATCTAGATTTTTTTAATTGACAGGATTAAGTCAGAAAGTAATGATCAGTGAAAGAATAAAGGAGGCTGGTTACTTTGCTAAGCTTTTGCTGTGGTATCATAGACCTGGATAGGTTGCTCTATGGTTGTTGAGTCCCAGTGAATAAGTGTATGCTGGTCTCAAATGTTTTGAGGTCATCAAAGGGGTGGAATCTCTATAGGTACTCAGCTTTTTGGTGTTTAAATGGATGTTTCAACCCTCATTGACTAAGACATGTCTAAGATATTTATAGGGCTCTTCCTCTGATAGGGAAATGTTTTTTCATCTTTCAAGACATGCATTTTCTAATTCTAACAACTATCTATCTCTTATATCTCTGATGCTCATTCCAATTGGAACTCCCTGAAAGAGGTGGCCTTAGCAATAGTCTCCATAACTAGTGAACTCCATGTGGCAAAAAATATCAATATTTATCTCGACTGTTAGTGCATTTCTTAGTTTCAAATTCTTTTACACTCTTACATGTCTACCCAGTTTGCTCATTTGTAATTCATTTATTGCAATTGTACTTAATAGTATTTTATACTATTTCAGATGATGGGAAGGCCAGCAGTTCAGCTATCATGGTTGGAAGCTTATGGGGATCTTTTACTGGATCTTTCTTTGAGAATCCTACCACTACCAAACAAAAACCTAATGGTGAGTTACTGTACTACATATGAGGTAGCTAGGGGCAACCACTGAATGACCTGGTTGTAGATAGGGGGCTGTATTTAAGTGCATAACACACAACAGCGAGAGGATGGGTGTGAGTGAATGAAGCCTTTTTCTTCATCTATTTCCACTGCTATATTGTACATGTAAGAAATGGGGAACAAGTATGAAAATTAATAGTTACTATTCCTTCTTTACAAAGCTTCAAGTCTGTGATATGGATATTGATAGCCTGTGAACATACTTATAGGTTTTGAAATGCTTTACCTTAACCAACAGTTGACAAAATTAGTGCCTGAAAAATCTTATTAATGAATCCTTTAATTTACAGCTTGGCAGATACAAATATTAAAGGTGTATTGTTAGTGATAAGAATTGGACAAATATTTCCTCAAAGAACCTGATTGATTTTTTGTTAATTTCATTCTGACAGTGATAAAGATAAGACCTACAGTATTTCTTGAAAAGTGGATGTACCTTGTGTTATGTACCATGGTTAACACTACTCTAAAGTTAAAGGATGAAAGTGAACATTGGGAATAGAAATATTTATGTTAAAAGAAACAAATACAAATAGAAATAATTATTTACAGGGCACAAAAAGTTACGTTATCACAATCCAAGTAAGTTTTCAAACCAAGATATCTCTTCCTATACACAAGCACAATACAGTTAGTCGTCGACTTATGACTGCGACCGGTTCCGACAGACCTGTCGTAAGTCAATCTGGTCATAAGTCGACCTATGTTATAAGTACCTTAGGTATATTATACAGTTTAATGATATTATGATATTATAATCATCTTTATGTCATATTTTATGAACATTTTCTTTTCTCATTATTGTTATAACCATTGTATCACC
>JAYMFT010196906.1:0-11754 GCA_038088735.1 Panulirus argus
TGCTTTTCTACACGCAGATATGATAGTCTGTCTACCTGCCAGGGAGAGTTGCAGGTGAGAGGGGAGAGGTAGACTCATACGTGTTCTCATTAAATCAGACTCGGCTGTATGACGTCATACAAACATAGCTAGAGTTGCCTTTTAGTGATTTCTTGTTTTGAGGACAAGACTAGTATGTGCGTGTGTGTGTGTGTGTGTGTCCATCAAATCTCAGGTTGAAAGGCAAAGATCATCAAAGCTAAAAGTCGTACCGCCGTGCTCAAGGGTCGCACCGTCGTGCTCAAGGGTCGTAACGCCGTGCTCAATGACGTACACACACACACACACACTACACATTAAGGACTCATGTCACATACAACATTCATCCCCGGGTAATGTTATTGACGGCAGAATAACCTTCCGTTAAGGCTAGAGAAAGTGGCCCTTGGTACACACACACACACACACACAGCCTGGTCCCCCTCCCTCCCTTCCTTCCCCCCCAGAAATTCCCTCTACTGCAAGATTTCAGGTTTGGGGAAGCTGGGGTGAGGGTTTTCCACTTGCATTTCTGTGAACACCGGAGGGGATCAGAACGCCATGACCTCCACTGCTCGAAACTCCGTTAAGCCAAATCGCACCCTTGACGGAGCATCCAAGTGTTTTTGGCCTTAACTGTCGTCCAGGTTAATTCATTCACTTCACCTCATCTTAGGTCAAGGGGAGAAGACTTACCGCCATGTTGGGTCAGAGTTCAGTAGAAGATGAGAGGTATCTCTGTCTGAGAGATTAGGTGGGCCACCTGAGGCTGGGGCTGACCCCAGCCACACCCAGGAAGATGAGAGACGTTCTGAGCAGGTCGGATAAGGTCGCCTGCAGCTGACCTGTAGAGCAGCTCCCAACGCGTCGGTACTGCCGGCTTGACCTGACCCTCTCGGGTCATTTCAGGTCATTAGATGTTACTTTGAGATGGTGTTTGAGGTACTGGGAGCAGCAGCGACCGGGTCAGAGACAGATACCTTTGTCTGGTGTTGCATGTGCAGGTTTCCATACACGTCACATATAGGTACATAATTATTGGAATTGATCTCTCTCTCTCTCTCTCTCTCTCTCTCTCTCTCTCTCTCTCCCTCTCTCTCTCTACGTACTTACGTACTCACTAATCACACAAGGCCCCAAGTGCAGCCCCCTCATTCATGTCCTACACCGTGACGTCACAACAGCCTTAAAAAACCCCATGTAGCAACCATTCGCCCTCGATAACTTCTTGCTATTATCTCATCCCAACATCCTACAGAGTTAATACGAATAGATTACTGGTTTGCTGAATCACCCTGCACTACAGTTTTATATGACATGCGCTTATCAGCTGAATTTCCAGATAAGAAGGCCAGGTTTTGTCTGGCGAGAAACGTTTTGAACACGTTGGACGTTTTCTGGTGGGATCTAGAAACTTCTGTGTGAGTTGCCGGCGTTCGCCTGATGAACGTAGATGTAGAGAGTTGCATTGATTTATTTCTCTCTCTCGCTCTCGTATTTCCCGACTTGGACGTTCACGATATGTAATGACTATCACACACACACACACACATATATACGTGCATACATATATACATATACCTATACATAAAAAGCATAAATATAAGTACACTGAATTTTCCTTTATTTGATTATATATCTCAGTGCCTCTCCCCTTCCTGCACGGTGGCGTCAGGAACGACCACATAATGGCCTTCTTCGCACACATCGGCTCCTTGGCTAACGAACAGTAAAAAGACCTGCATAGTACTGACCTGGGAGTAGTTCACTATACCCTCCCAGTGAGAGGTAATTTTCAGACTCGCCGCTGGGCTCGTCCCACACCAACCCGAGGACGGGTCGGGAGCCACCATCTTGTCTCCTCATCTCGACCTGTAGTCACGAAAGTCGCACAATTACTCCTGATACGAATAGAGGTCAAGGTTGAGAGGAACCAACAACACTAGCTGTCCATATCTTTCAGTTCATAACTTTAATGTTAACGTTAACGTCTCACAGTCCCGAAGGTTGTCAGTTATCTCCTTCTTACACAACTTTTCTCCATGTTTGCCTCAAGTCTCTACCTTGAGGTGGAATGATATGAGTGTGATTAATAAACCAAGGTTTTGTCCCGATTTAAAGTTTTACCTTTAGCGTTACGTCAGGTTTAATCTTAAGTAAAGCAAGGAGAGTGTTTGGCAGCTAAATCATCTTTTTAATGAATTAGTTTGTCTGTCTGTATAGACGCGGACTGTGGGAATAGTTGATGAATTTGTCCGCGGGAGACAAGCGCTGCAGACATCTCTGTACCTCATCCACCTTAATCTAAAACCTAGTATACCCTTTGTGCACGACGGTACGACCGGGGAACGCCCAAGCTATCATACACAAGGGTCACACTTGCGCTTAAGCGTCGCATCACCATGCTTGAGGCTCCTACAGTCGTGCTCAAGAGTCGTACCGTCGTGCTCAAGGGTCGTACCTTCGTGCTCAAGGGGCCAAGTAAAAAGTCAGTTCACAAGGGAGGAGGTTGGGTGGAGCCGGGCCGCCCTTGGCCAGTAAATAGAGAGAGCGCAAAGGGAGACGCGCTGGGCAAGGCTGACGCAACCTCCCCTCAGCTCCTAGTAAGGATGGCCGGCCCTCCCATGCATTACCAGGGAAGGTCTCGACCTTTTCACCTCCTTGTAGCAGCTGGCCTAATCCTTTGTTGCTTCATGATGGCCAATGAAGAAAGGAATTTTTAGAATAGGAAAATCTATTTTGGATTTAGTGTGACTGATGCTAGTTGTGTCCTCCATATAGCGAAACTCGAAAGGGATCGGATATATCTTTGTACATACAAATAGATAAATGACTTACATACATAAATATGCATACACACATACAAATATTCTTATGTGTATGGGTTTGCAATGAGTTGTTCTTCACAAAGCTACCGTATTGCACCCACAACCAGCAGCCCAGAGTGAAGTAGGAATACATTATTTCAGTCTTGGCTCCCAGATGATGCAGCAGAAATCATACGAGATATTATATCATTCCGCCGATACTACCATCAGCAGGGAACATGACTGACTCTTCTGTGATTTTCAATTTTAAAAAGAAATGTAGTTGGGCACTGGCCAAAGCCACTGACGTGCATCGGGCATGAATGAGACACAGGGAATAAATACGATATTATCGTTGCTGCCAATTGAGGCATGAAAGATTACAAAATTATGAATTTGATTTATGATAACGAAACTTTTATTTATAAATTGCCTTGGCAAGGGTCAGGCACGATGGTCCGCAGCAGCAGCAGCAGCAGCTTGCAATTCTTTGTTGCATCGCTAAAAGTCCACGGGAAATCAACACCATATGACATATTGAAAATAATTACACTGACACCCATTCATGTAATGTTCATATTCTTCTTGAACTAATCTTACGGCCGGATTGCATCAGCCAGGACGAGATATTGGTCCAATAGTGGGATATTCATTTTCCGTCGCTCCGTCCGCCTGACGACACCATACCGGTGTGGTGAACAAAGACGGGACCTGATAGGAGGCCAAGTAGGATATTAGCTAGGATTTTTATTCCTGTCAGATCACTTGCATTAGTAAGTTCCTCTTACTGAGAAAGCTCAATATCTAACCTTACGTATATGCTTATAGTAAAAAATAGAGGATGTGTCAAATTAATTAAAAGATAAAACAGATATTTTCCTGCAGAAAGTTTATGTCAACGTTCTCAAGGCTTCGCGTTCGCGCACGCGCATTGGCCGCAAGCTACAGATATCAGAATGAATAAGACGTTTTATTGTATAGCATAATATTTTTTTATATATCGTTCATATTTAGTTTGGTAATATAATTGTCACCTCGATTTTTGTTTTCATAAGTCTCAAAATATACATCCTAATTCTGTGTTATTAGATATATTATTTTCTTGGTCTAGTCCGTCCTATACCTGAAGTATATTCATGCATTTCAAACTCGAGCAATCGATGGTATAAACTTTGAGCGAAATTTAATGGTAAAAATCTCTTGGCTCCGACCATGAAGCGTTGGATCAAACTGCGGACTCGCTCACCCTTGGAGCCAGTCATCGCTCTGACTTCAGAGGGTTGAGGCGTTCCACAGCAACAGGAGCCCCGCCGCGAGACAAAGAGCACAGTTTAGAGAGTCTTCGTAAGAGTGTTTGTGTGAAGGACTTGTACAAAACAAAATGGCTCATCTAAAGGTGCTAACCCCCGGAGAATCAAACCTCAGTGATCTCCTTGGCCCGCTGCCGACAGAAGAAGGTAAAGGATTTTTAAACTTTTACAAAGTTTTTTAAAGTTGTTGCCATGCTCGCTCAGCTGAGCCGCTATAGCGGGGTTGGTCTTTGTAGATCAGTCTATTAATAATTAATAGCAGTTTCTTGTTTAGACGGGTTTAATAGTGTGTATCACTATTCTTGCATGGTTAGGACGTTTAGGTTAAGAGAAGTCCCTTCAACATGAAGAGATTTAATTATCAAAAGTTAAATGTCATTAGTCGGTTTATACGTATAAGTAAGATCTTACATTGAATGAGAAGGCTGCGAGGCATAGTGATGAGTTTGGTGAGTGTGTGTGTGCAACCTTCCTACTGGAGTACGAGAGCCATGATGAATACTGCTTGATGCAACCGAACGACTAAAGTTGCATTAGCAAGTTAAGACTTCCGAAGGGTTCCTGTTGGTGGGGTCAACGAAGTGGTTTCTGGTAGTATTGTTAAACGACGTGGTTTCAACTGGTGGGGTTAATGTAGTGGGTTCATATGGATGACGGGTTTAAATGGTAGGTTGATGAAGCGGTTGCAGATTACGGTCCTCTGTGGTGTGCATGACTCGTCACGTTCATGTCACTGAGGAGTCGCGTTCATATGAACGTTTTGAACGTTTTGATGTGTCGGGGGAGTGAACGTCAAGGTAGATGCACGCCCGGTGAACGATCATTGGGCAAGAAGTACTTGAACAACGAGTGAGATAAACTGCAAGCCACGTTCACCCTTGTCTGTAATGTGAACGGTTTGTGCGTTCACTTAAAGCATTATTGGGTTAACTGCCGTGTGTGTGTGTGTGTGTGTGTGTGTGTGCATACTTTGAACAGTGGATTGATAGAGCGCGTACATTAGGAACATTCTGGATGAACGGGTTGATTCTCCCTAACCCGCTGGAGAAGAGCGAGTCTGTTGGTGGTGGTGGGTGGGTGGCACTCGCTGTCATGATTGTGGCCTCGAATGTAGAAAGTGTGTGAGCTGTTCGTTGCTAGGCGGTGCCACCTAGTATTCTGTAGGAAATTTCCGCTCGTCTTAATCTCATATTTCTGTTTTCTTCACCGTCTCTTAAGGATTTTTAAGGAGTTTATTGGACTGGTAGATCTCTCAAAAGTATAGTGTTGATTGATGAATTTAAATGTTTTCATTTGTCGTTTCTGTTAAATTATAGTCACAATAATTTGAAACTGTTTTTCGAGTATGAAAGCTAAAGAAACTTGTTCTTGTTACAGAGCTTCTGGAGGAGAGCATAGAAGACCCGACGGAGGCGCGTGCCAGACTGGTGCTGCGCAGGCGCGTCGAAGAGGAGGTGCGGTTGGTCACCCACAACAACATTGTCTTACCGCCCACCTTGCTTGACCAGGTCGCTGACCACGTCTTTGACCTCTCCAAAGATGAACCCTGCGGCCTAAGGTGAGCCTCTTGACCGACTGTTAAGTTATATACAAGATTTATGACTGTACATTAAATTGTAAGCGATTCGGATGAAAGAAACAACACCGAGATCTTAGAACATGTTTCATTATTAATATATTCTTTATTTTTTATGATTCTTGTAACACTGGTGTTAATTTACGTTTTCTCTTTGCTTCTTCAGAGGGTGCGTAATCATGGTGGTGTATGCTGACCCAGCGATTGGAGAGCAGCATCTGGTGCAAGTTAAGGCGGACAAGAACATGCCTTCCACACATCTCCTGGTCCTTAGACTCAAAGCTGATCCTGCCTCTTGGTACACTAAGATGGCCAGAATCTTTAGGTCAGTATCTGCATGTAATTCGCCTCCAGTAGACCAGAACTTATTTTCATTCCAGTCACTTACTAAAGATATATTTGTGAATTTTTGACTTTACTGCTCTTAATCGGCATATCCGTAAGAGCTGAATGCTTCAGAGTATGGTGTGAGGTTGATCTTTGTGCTGAACATAGCCTCCCTTGTCCACAGGTCACTAGGCGGCAAGAGACACATGATCGTATCTCCAAAATACGATCTCTTCAAGAAAACCTTCTACGATTAGCTCCAGCGGGATGCAGAGCGGGTACTTCGTGGGGGGATTCTACACATGAACTGATCATGCAAATGTCCAGAATCGCGTGGGCCAATTCGGGATGCTGTTTCACTCCAGCATTCACGAGCGGAAAACTTCTAAGAAGATGGTAGCTGGTTCTCCTATAAGTCTTCTGTTTTCTTTAAGATAAGGATCATCTTTTTGCTGGCCGCGAAGTCTCTCTTTGTCAACCTCCAGTTTTTTTTCATAACCATGGCCAGCATCATGTCTGATCTCAAAAGCTGTATAAGGTCGACATGCTTTCAAGCATTATCGTCACATATGCTCATCATCATCATCGTGAACGTCACTGAAAGTCATCGCCAGGCGCGATCACCCGAAGCATCGTGCGCCAGCACCCGTCCCCATCTTCAAGCACTGAATCAAACCCCGTCACAGACACCTCGTCATCAACAAAACATACTCATGGTATATTGGTGTCGCGTCCTATCATCTCCCTAGATATTTAAGGAGGCATAGAGAGAGAGAGAGGTTTGTGATCTCTCTTTAGACTCGGCAGACTTGAACCCTGCCTGTTTGTGTTAATCACACTTCGCTGTGTTGTCATCATTTCATCTTCATATGTTGTGTATACCTGAAAGAGAAAATCTTAGGATCTCTGCACCAAAATAGCTTATAAGAAGAAAGTCTATCCTTGGTAGTCTCCGGAGAGCAGGTTAAGCGATCCCTCGATGTAGCTCTTGTGGGTCGTGCGCCGTCGGCCTCTCCCGAGGGAGTGCTCAAAAATGTTTAGGATTAAGTTATAAAGGTTGCTTTTGACTCCGTGACCCCGAACAGAGAATGTCTGGTAGGACTGATGTTCCCCGCAAGTCTTGATGGCCCGGGCCTCATCATCTCAACAATGTTTAGGTTATAGATGTGTTTATAACATTACGAAAACCAGCCAGTTAGTTATTGTTAAGAGTGTGAACCAGCCATGACACCAGGTTGGCAGAAAGTGTCAATTGTGAATGGATTTGGCAAACCAGCATCTGTGTTCAGAAGTGGTGTCGCTCCGTTTCTTACAAATGTTATACTGTTTGTAGGTTGTCGGTTGGATAATTTAAATGTTAATGAATGGGTTCAGCCCCATCCCATCTCCCCTCATCCCTCCTGAGCAATACAAGAATGGGGGACATCGCAGGACTATTGGGGAGTAACGCACTTTTTGAAGTTCTCCTTGACTTGGCCTGCGGGTTGCCCCGTAGCTACGGGGGTGGGGATAAGTTTCCTAGTCTGGCATATTCGCCTATTGTGATACAGTTGCTTTGTGATAATATTTTTCTATTTCAAGGAAATAAACGTACAAATGAACTTTAGAAACGTTGTCTTTCTCCATATTCCTCAGTCAAAGGAAAAATCCTTTATTTTCAAATAAAGGGAATTTATATTTTTAACTAATAAGCTCAGCTATACTGAAAACCTCAAAGCGTTTGATATTTTCAGACGTGTCTTTAACGTTACGTAGTAAACACTACGAGTACTGACATGGCTAGAACACCGGTGAGACATGAATATACAGATTATAAAGATTGTCTAGCCATACATATTTGTCTATAAACACTATTCCAGATACACATATCTTCACTATATAAATCTCGATGTATATACATCTATACACCTATTTTTAAATCTCTCCACACATGTATACCTATACAGGTCTATATTCTTACATCTGTATAATCAACCCCCAACCTAAATCTTTGAAGTCCGTTCAACGTGACAAACGCCCATTTAAAACTACACTCCCCAGACGTGTACGAGTCATACTTTCTCGTCTTGCGCTCTGGGCACAATCCATCTCTCCCCATCCCTCGTGTCCAAGATGCGGTCTCTGTATACTGAAGACACTCTACAGCCCTGCACATATCCTGACCAGACAGACAGACAGACACATTCAGCATCACCACACTGCATAACCCGCGGTTCCGACCGGTGGACGTAAGTGACATCGTAAGCGCTGCAGGAACCTTCACAATAAGGGTCTGAACCAGCAATTTTCAGGTCAACGTAAGTGTGTATGTATGAATGTATGTGTCCCAACAGCAAAGGGTCAGAAATTTTGCCATTGTAGCCAAGTCCATTGCTGTAAAACACCATACCCAGACAGAGTAAGACTGAGAGAACCGCACAGACTACATCAACAGAACTACTCAGACACGGCATTAATAGAGCTGCACACAGACTCCACATTAACAGAGCTGCACACAGACTTTATATTGACAGAGCCACAAAGACTTAATACTAACAGAACTAAACAGACTCTTTATGCACAGAACCACGCACAGACTCCACCAGATTAAGCATCGAAACACAGACCTCTTTAACAGAGCTGCACAGACTGTACATTAACAGAACCACACAGACTTCTCATTAACAGAGCCACACACATAAACATCATATCAAGAGCCACACAGACCCAGCAATATGCTTACTCAAGACTTCACACTTAAATATAGACTCAGACAAACACTTAAAAAAGAACACGGGATGCGCTCACACTGAACCCCGGACGAAGGGGACGTTGAGGGGGGAAAGGGTGAAGGGGGAGCCCAGCAACTAGGGTGAATACTCTCTCTCTCTCTCCCTATCTATAGCTAGCTACTCCATCTATCTACCCACCTTCCATTGCACTGAAGCCCCCACCGTCGCTGGCCCTTCCCTCCATCCCCCTGGGCCGCCCTACCCGCTCCCACTGGCCATGTTTTACACTGACCCACACGCAATGGAAAATTTTCGGTGTGGGACCCTCTTAATACTAAGACACTCCCTTTCTCACCTCTCTATGCCTCTTGTTGCCGTAGAAGCCTCTTTGAACTATACCAAACGGACTAGAAGATGTATATAGCTCGTTTCGAGTGTATTTAGAAGTATATGAAGATACATATAAGATAGTGGGAGTATCCGGTGTGAGGGGCTGTACTCGGTGACTCCAAGAGCAGACCGGTTTGTTCGCGTGTCCGAAACTGTCCACAGTGGCCTCTCGTCCGACTTATTTATACCGTCGAAAGGTGTTCGGATTACCCTATTTTGGCACTGCTACCCTCAGAAAATACTCCAGTATATATGATCTATTATATCAGACTGAATCTTATATCATATAAAATGTTACCTAACTCTTGAAACAATCAACAGTATTGTATAATCATATGGCATTATTAAATAACGACCTGACGATGGCAACACTGCGAGCCAAGTTAGTGCCATTTCTCTTTA
The DNA here is from genome assembly GCA_038088735.1 of Panulirus argus. NCBI lineage: Eukaryota > Metazoa > Arthropoda > Malacostraca > Decapoda > Palinuridae > Panulirus > Panulirus argus. The sequence continues at coordinate 9,542 of JAYMFT010196906.1, forward strand.
AAGATTAACGAAGCTTCGCAAAGCACGGATCATTCGTGGATTTAATCGAGAAATAAACTGTTGTTGATGTCACTGACAAGTGGCTCGGTTTCTGCCGTAGGGAAAGCTGCGATTATTGCATGAAACGATCAAAATGTTACGGTGACTCGAGCCACGGGCAATGGTCAGAAATGATTTAGTCATGAAGTAGAAAATTGAGATACTCTCTCATCACATGCCAGTTTATATAGAGCCCTCGGGACGTAAATAAATCTACGGATACTGAGATGTTTATAATGAGTAAGATTATATTTATATATATGTATATTTGATGGTTTGACACTTACAGGAGTTGCGTGCGACACTCCTCTCTCTCTCTCTCTCTGGCCAGCTCGGGCCAAGAAGGTGTTAAGACAGATATTATTGGACGAGGTTGCTTTTAGAGCCGCGTGCATGTGGGTTGGTTGGTTGGCGGCTCGGCCGTGCTTGCCAGCCTGCTTCAGGAAGTGACGGGACGGTGCCACCATCTCATCCTGGTCGCTTGCAAGCAGCAGCAATGCCCGACCCCCCCCCCCTTCTCACTCACGACACCCCCTCCCCCCATCTACCCCTCTCCCCCCTTCCCCTCCCCCAGGGAGGATCAAAACTTCTAGAACTTTCGACAGGTTTATGAACGAATGCACACACACACACACGCACCTGCTTGTGCTAGCTAGCCAGCTGGCCGTTGCCGGCGTGAAAATGAAATGAATTTAAACGACAGGATTGATGCCAAAGTCCTAACGACGCCATTGGGTGTAAAAGCAACCACTCGGAATATTCGGAGTTTAAATGCCAGCTGGTTGGTTGCTTGCAAACGTTAGAAAACATAAAAAAAAATGCTGGTTTCAGACGTTTATGTTATATTTCCAATCTGAGCTTCATGACAGCCAACTGACTTTAAATATATTTGATATTTTTTGGTTAATTTTTCGGATTATTATTGACTAAAGACTCAAGACGTAGGTCAGTTCTCAGTCATGCCCAAGAGTCGTACCATCGTGCTCAAGGGTCGTACCGTCCTGCTCAAGGGTCGTACGTACCATCGTGCTCAAGGGTTAGTGAGAACAGAAGGTAATCTGTCAAAGGCCGTGAGACAGAGGCAGGTGACGACGGGCTGTGGAAAATGTCAAACCCATAATCCATGAGAAATGTTCCTCTCACTGACTACACCCAGCCTCGCTCGCAAAGTATGAGTCGATTTTTTTTTCTTTTCTTTTTGTCTTAGAGACTAACTGCAATAACCATTACCCCAGAGAGCTTGAACGAAAAACTGCTTTGAGGCTCTCTGACAACACTTTAAAAAAGGTTCTTTGTCAAATACTCTTCCTAAGGAACGTAACAAATGTTCCCAGAGAATTCGCCAACGTTTATTTTCAGAGGTGTTCATAAACGTTTATCTCATACGCCTTTCAAACGTTGACAGCACAGGGTAAAGCAAACGTTGCTCTTAAAAGATGTTGACGGTTAAAGGTACTGCAAACGTTATTCACAGAAACGTTAACAGTACAAGGTATGGCAACTTTGATTCACAGAAACGTTATTCTTGTAGACTGACAAACGTTCACCTCAGGACCCACATCAAACGTTCATGATACATAGTATGAAATGTTGAATGGACTTGTTTCCCCATTGACTCATAATCAGCTCTGCATACATGCAACTCTCATGCATTCCCTGCATTCTGTAGATCTCATGGCGCCATGTAGAAACACATGTCTTTAGGCAGGGTACTGTAGGGTAATTTCATCCTGACGTAACGACTTGTTATCGATCGCTAGATGCTGTTGGGAGCATTTCGTCGTTGACTAAGTGATCCATCACCACAGTTATAGCGAATGTTTGAAATGGTATAATTATATTACCTGGTAATTATATGAACCAAGAATTTGTTAATGTTATTGTATTATAAGTGTTGAGGCCTAATTACGTTGCTCTGGATTTAGTTGATTATAATGTAATTAGAGATTAGTTGTAATACAGGTGTGAGTTACGGGGTCCCTCTGCGTCACAAGTTGTATTAACGTTATTATAGCTTTGCCCTGGGGAAGTGTGGTGGGGAGGGGGGAGAGGAGAGGAGGGGAGGGGGAGACTTGCTTTAGAAAGGTTACTTGTCTAGTTGGGAGGAGGAGGAGGAGGAGGGAGAAGAAGGCAAAGAGATGGATGAAGATGGAGAGGAAGTAGAGGAAAGGAGA
>JAYMFT010196917.1:0-11754 GCA_038088735.1 Panulirus argus
GGGATGATGACCAGACATTAGTAAGATTGGAAAGAATATCACCAGTGGATCTTGCCTTATGGAAGCCATACTGGTGATCAGAGAGAAGACTCTGATTTTTGAGGTGTTTAAGGATATAGGAGTTGAGAAGGGGCTCAAAAACTTTGGAAATGGTAGATGTCAAAGCAACAGGACGATAGTTAAGAGGGGATGGGATATATCAAAGCATGTTTCCTAGGAGAAGGAAAAGTTTTGGTTTTTAAACGGAAATGGTACAGACGAGCAAGTACAGGTGCGAGTTCAGAGGCACACACTTTCAGTACATGGGAATGGTTACCCTCAAGACCATAAACTTTGCTTGTGCCCAGAAAAAGAAGCATTTTTTGGACAGTCCAAAAAGAGATTACAGGAAGAGGCATAGGATTAGTAAGAAGAGCATCAGGGATGAGGGAATGTTAGAGTCATCATGGGTGGAGTTAGAGGAGAAACGGGAACCAAAGAGGGTTGCCTTGTCTATTGGAGAGACAGCTGTAGTACCATCAAAGCATATAAATGAAGGGAAGATAGAGTGACAGAAGTTGTTAGAGATGCCTTTAGCTAAAGACCGGAAAGACCTATCCATGGATGACGAGGAGAGGTTAACACACTTCCTTTGAATAAAGGAACGTTTCGTCTCACAATAATGTGCATGCAGCGATTACAGGCACTCGTAAAAGCTGCAAGAGTATATGAGTAGAGGAAGTTATGAGTAAATGTAAATAAAAGCAAGGTTATTATAATGGTTTAGTTGGGCAAAGGGAGATGTTATTTGGATGTGAAAATAGATGGAGGAAAATTGAAGGAAGTGAAGTGTTTTAGATATCTGGAAATGGATGTGACAGCAAATGGAACCATGGAAGCAGAATAGAGTTATAGACTGGGCAAGGGGATGAAATTTCTGGGAGCACTGAAGAATGTGTTGAAAGAGAGGTTGTTATCTGGGAAGGCAAAAATTGTTATGTTTAAATGTTTAGGAATCTCAGCAATGTCATATGGATGTAAGGCATGGGCCTTAGATGAGGATGTGTGGACGAGGGTGGTTGTGTTGGAAATGAAATGCTTGGGGACAGTATGTGGTGTGAGGTGGTTTGATTGAGTAGATAATGAATGGGTAAGAAAGAGGATGTAATAGAAAGTGTGGTTGAGAGAGCTGAAGAGGATGTGCTGAAATGGTTAGGACATATGGAGAGAATGAGTGATGAGAGGTTAAAAAAGAGGATATTTATATCTGAAGTGGAGGGGACATGGAGAAGGGGTAGACCAAATTGGAGATGGAAGGATGGAGTGAATTGGAATGATGTGGTATACAGCAGTGAATGTGCTGTCAGTGGACTGAACTAAGACCTGTGAAGTGGCCAGGATAAACCATGGAAAGGTCTGTGGGGCCTGGTTGTGTATAGGGGGCTGTGGTTTTTGTTGCATTGCACATAATACAGATAGAGAAAGGATATGAACAAATGTGGTCTTTCATCATCTGTTCCTTGTGTTACCTCATTAAAACATGAAGCACTGATCAAGTATGAAAGAATATACATTTAATTTCTTACTTACTCATTTACTTACATAGTAATTTAATTACCTACATACTTCATGTCCCAGGAGCTCCTTCTGTCCATAAGAGGCAAACTTGGGATCTTGATGATGCTGGTTAAATGAGGGGGGAAACTCCTCCGATGGATAGATTATCTTATTTAGAGGGAACAGAGGACACATGTCAGAGTAGCTTCCACCAAATAGTGGAGTCAGCAGTGGAGAGCCCCAGTTTTCTGTTTTTTTGGACTGTTACTTTACTTGATGTATGTGAATTACTTGCCTGAAGATATGGAATCCAACCTGAATATGTTTTGCAGATGTTTCAGTCATAAGGGAGGTGGAAAGAGAATAGGATTTTATCAGCTTATAAGGGGACCTAAACAGACTCCAAATTTGGTCTGATACATGGTTGATTAAGTTCAACCCAAGTAAATGTAAAGTAATGAGGGTGGTACAAAGTGAAAGAAGGCCTCAGTATGATTTTTATGTAGCAGGAAATAAGTTTCAGGATTGTGTGTGTGATAAGGACCTGAGAGACAGTATTATCCCTAATCTGTCACCAGAGTTCCACATTAGGAGAGCAATAAAGAAGACAGACTCATCTGGCACATACCAAAATGCTTTTAAGAAGATGGATAAGGAAATATTTAGCGAGTTGTTCATACCATACATAAGGTTAAAGCTAGAATATGCTTTTCTTGTTTGGTCACCTCACATAAAGAAGTACAAAGTGCCAATAGAGAAGGAGGGCAACAGAGATGGTTCCAAAATTAAGAGATCTAAGTTTTAAGAAAAGGATGAAGGCTTTGAATTTACTGATTTTAGAAGAGAGAAGAGTGAGGGATGACTTTGACAGCCTTTTAGTTTTTAAAACGGATCGATGATGTGGACAGCGAATAGGTCTTCAAGATATGTAGTGAGAGAGTATTAAAAGGACATAACTTGAAATGAGAATGACTGAGGACATGGTTAATGCACACAACATACATAAATTTAAGAGGTTGTTTGATAGTAGAGAATATTTAAGAGATGAGGTGTTATAATTCTAAAATTTTGAAACGATTCGTTGTTGGAGTTTGAAAAGCTAGATATACAGGCGAGAATAAGTGGTGGGCTCCTTCACTATTGGAAGGAAGAAAAGAACACAGGTAAAAGGTACAACCTCAAAGTGGGCTGGGGTTACAAGTGGCTTTTCACATTGTTTGGTTTTGGACTGTCTTTTAATCTTGACGTATATAAATGATTTGCCAGATGGACTGGTACTGTATATAAACATATTTGCTGATGATGCCAGGATCATGAAGGAAATAAGGAATGGTTATATTGCTTCAGCCCTCAGGGGACTTGGAGCAGTTCCAGGAATAGCTAAGTCTGCCTCTTAAGAAAATGGATGTCCTGTTTAGATGTCGAAACTTCTCCTCTGAACAGTTGCTCTGTTTATACAAGGAGTATTGCTCTCACATTTGGGTTGGTTCTGGCTCTGCATCCTTACTTGACACAGTTGAATTGAAGAAAGTGGTCTGCCTTATAAACTATCCCAGGCTAACTTCTAAGCTTGACCCCCTTACCTTACACTGCAATGCTGATTCACTTTCCCTCTTCTATAGGTATTACTTTGGTTTTTGCTCTTGAGAGCTGGCTGCTCGTGTGCCCACACCACTAGCCAGACCACACAATACTGGGCAAGCTGCTTCATCATATGATTATTGTGTGGCCATCAGCAACTCAAGTGTGTGCCATTTTGGTACCTGCTTCTTTCCCTACATGTCGAAGCTTTGGAACTCTCTACCTTCTCAGGTCTATCCCAATAACTATGACCTGACACATTTCAAAAGAGGTTTTTCACTTTCTCAAAAATTCATAAATACTTTCTCTTGTCTTTTCCTTTTCCACTTCTTATTTCTCTCAATATTTCAATTAGGGCCTGGCCTTGATGTGGACTTTTGTCTGTGACTGGAGCCTTGAACATAAAAAAGAATGGATGAGATTCATTGCAAGTGCAAGGTGATGAGGATAGGACAGTGTGAAAGAGGATCTTGGTGTGATTATTACCTAGCAAGAAATATATTACAGGAATCCATAGGTTAAAGAGTTCAAGGGGTCGACACTGATTGCCTGAGCTACATATTAGTACAGGTTGTACCTCACTAATCCAGTGCGCTGTGGTTCGGCAACTCCCATGCTCCAGCATGTTTTTAATCTACTGTCATTAGTTTGTGGTTTTGCCACCATGGTGGTGCTGCTAGCAAAGGTAGCAGCGCTGAGGCTCCTAAATCTGTTTACACTGCACTCAAGCTAATGAACAGTCCTGTTAATTTCTTATATCTAGCTGTATTTTTAGCCCTTCAGGATATCATCCAAGAGACCAAGAGGTGCAGAAGGTGGTGCTAGTGCTAATAAACCTATATTTAAATCATTATCATTGCTTGAAAAGGTGGTCTTACTGAGAAAATTAGGTAAAGGAACTTCTGTAAAGACTTTATGTGAGTACTGTGGGATTGGATCGTTAACTGTGTATGACTTAAAGAAACAAAAGGAGCAGATTTTTAAGTTTTTTGCTGAAAATGAAATCCAGAAAAGTTTAAAGTTTTGGAAAACTTTAAAAGATGCCAGGAGTACAGAATTATACAGTCCAGTTATAAAGTGGTTTAAACTCTGACATGATGAAGGTGTAAGCTTTTCTGGGGAGATGCTTTGCTGCAACAAAGTTTTTGGATGAATTTGCACAGTTAGTGGCAGAAAACATAGCCCCAGAATAAGTGTATAATGCTGACGAATTTGCCCTGTATTGGCGTCATATGCCACGAAAAACCCTTTCCCAAGAATTGAGGAGTCTCCATCTGGGGGTAAGGATTCCAAAGATAGGGTAACAATTCTTGGCTGCAGCAGTGCTATAGGAACACATGAAACCATGCTGATGGTGATTGGTAAGTGTTCACCCGAGGGCCTTTAAAGAATGAAAATTCTTCCACTTGTCTACTGTGGTACTAAAAAAAGGTTGGATGATGACTAAGCTTCGTGCGTGAAGTTAGAGCACAATGTAAGGAACATCCACACTATCAGGCATTGCCCTGTGGGCACAAGTGTTAGGTCCATCATCAGACACTTTGTGCCAGCTTTGACTGGCAATTCAGCATATTGCCCTTGCCTGTAGTTAAGCAAAATCAGACACTGCCTGGTGGTTTGACGCCGGGTCTAGAGCAACGACGCTGCCAGCCATAAAAAGTTATCACTTTACACCTTATAGTTTTCTGCACTGTTCTTTTTTCTTTTTTACAGACACAGCAATTTACAGACACAGCAATCAATATGCTACACAGCATTTTCTTTTTTTTCAACCTTAATGCACATGGTGATAGTGCACTCATGGCCTGCCGACCACCTACTGGCTACTGTACAACTTGATTGCCCAACCACCACTACAGCATGGACAACAACACAGGCATGCCAGACAGACTTTTCCCATTGAGGGTACATCCTGCTGGGAACTGCCCGATAGTGTGGACGTGGCTTAACTCTGTTGGCCTTGACCCAACATGTAAAATATTTTTGATTTTAAATAATTGTTCGGTACACCCCAAAACAGAACCTTGTTTGGAAGCATTTTTGGTTATATTATTTTGTGCTTTAAGCTCTGTTCTTCCTTTAATAACACAGCATTATGTATGTGGAATGAGCTGGCAAGACCAGGGGTTGGGCATATGTTACCATTAGGAGTCAGTTTCTGTTTTCCGGCATTTTCTGAGGTCTGGCAGTGGTCAGGTCCTAAGCTTGCTGAATTACAGAGGTTCAACCTGTATAATTTTAAAGGAAGCAAACTGTCTGCTGGCAGATGCAAGAATGGCATTCAGATATATGGATGTTCATGTTCATGAAATTATTTACTCCATATACCAGACCAAAACAGGATTAAGCCTCACAAATCTGGTCACCACACCTGATTTATAGGGTAAACTGAAGAGCAACTAAGAAGGTACCTAACATAAGAGAACTGAGTGACAATGAGAAACTTAAGACTACAAAGCTGTCTGCCATGAAGGTGAGAGAGAAAGGGAACCTCATAACAGCTTTCAAGTTCATAGATAAGCTGAATGATATTGTTAGGGAAGAATTCTTCGGTAGATGCACCACCAGAGCAATCAGAGGCCATAACAAAAAGATGGTTAAAATGCATGTCAGAAAGGATGTTAAGAAGTCCTGGTTTAGTGTTAGGGCAGAGGATGGTTGGAATAAACTAACCAGTGAGCAGTGAATGCTGGCATTTTAAAAATGTTAAAAGGCTACTTGATGGCATAAGAAGTTCAGGATTTGGGTCCCCATGAGTGAAGAACTCTCTTCCTATACTGTACAGATAGATAATTACACACACATGCAGATATTGTCATTGGTGTTTTTGGACACCACATGCCTGTGGTTACACTACAAGCAAGAAGTCAGCTTTGACAAGGCCCTAGCATCATCAGAGAATGGAAGGAAATACAGTAAAACCCTATTTTTTTAATTAATTGGGGGAACAGGCATTTCATTATGGAACAGGCATTTCATTTTGGAACAGGCATTTCATTGTAAACCATATTCCATTATATGCAGAATTTTTCTCTTAGGGGCAGTAAGAATTCACAACTTGATATTTGTACTGTAAACTTATCTTGGTCCAGCATTGATGTGGTGTTCTGTAAGTTAACCCCCAAGAGGCTAAACATTTTCAGCAAGAAGCAAAGGATGCTCAGAACCAGAAGAAAATAGTTCCAAGGGTGGATCTGGAATTACTTGAATTGCTGCATACTGATATTCCTTCAGCACAGTGCTGCTGGTACCACTTGTGCAAAGCCCTCTCAGGTTCTTAGTGCTTGCCTTCCTTTTAATTTTCCAAAACAGGAAGTGTCACTGCCTGATGTACTAACATGTTTGTTTTGTTCATAGGCTTAATAATGCCTAACAATGTGCTTTAACTAATAATGCAACACAATATGCTTTTACTGAGCTCATATTCCTGCTACCTCCATGCTCGTGGCACTCACTTTGTTCAGTTTTTTAGCAGAGCTGAGTTGATTTCTGGATTTATTAGCACATGCATCAGTGATGCCACACTTATCTGCCATAATGTATTAAAAAAGAAAGGCCTTTGTAGTGCTAAAAGCTCTGCAGTTATATAAGAATATGGGCTGTGAATTTACTTATGTCTTCACCAAGTGCACAGTTATCTCAGACTGGCAGGCAGTGACCAAGCTAGGTTTGCTTTTTCTTGAAACTTCTGCTCGGCTGTATGACATGAATATCATTACAGGTGTAAAGGTACAAAAAATTGTATTGCAATATGAAACAACTGTAAATTCTTGTAGGTAGTAGTTGGTAGGCAGCCTCTGACCAGGAATGTATATTACTGTTACTGCTTACCTGGGAGGGTCAGTACCAGCTGATTAGTGAACCAGCACTTAAGTAGTTGTCATATTGCACTCCTTTGACCCAGGTAGCTGTCCTTTCTTTCTACCTCACCCACACATGGCCTGCTGGCATTCTGTCCACAGACATCACACATACCATATGACAGCACTTAACTTACATGATGTAATTTTCCTAACTCTAGATTTTTCGGAGGTGAGTGCAATGTGCTACAAAATGGTGGGAGCAATAGATAGAAATTGTAGTTTGGAACATTAGAGAGGAACATTAGATAGAAGTAGAAGGTAGGAACATTAGATGAGAGCATTAGGTAGAAGCAGTAGGTTAGAATATTAGGTAGACACATTAGGTAATAGTAGTTGGTTGGAACTTTAGGTAGGAGCCTCTGAAAACACTGCACTAGAGTTGCCCTCTGCCAGTGACCTATTAAGGACGAGGCACTAAAAGCTGAGAAGGGGCTTTGGAGTTCACCAGTTATGGTGTAAAACTTTATAATTTTTTACATGGAGAATATTGTATCTCAAACTTAGTGCAATGGGTCCAACTTCACTAGACTAGATTTGTGATATGATAGAATTTCATGGACATTTCCCTAGATCCATGACTTAGTCTGTTTGGGTCCAAAAGGTGTGTTAGATGCCGAATTTGATACATTTAGATATGTGAGCAAGGAATTTTTACTGCATTTCTTCTTGTTTTATAGAGTACATGACATTCCTGGTTCTGGGTGCAGCTTCAAATCTGCAGGATTCCTGTAGATTGGGTCTTGGATTTGCATGAAAATGTTTGATATTAAAATCAGTTCCATTGCTTTATCTTGTATTATGACTTATATTGTTAGTGGCTAAGCTTTTCCTGTTTAAGATAGATAGTATATACTTTATTAAAGGAAATTCAGAGGTAACATTTAAAGTCCATGGGCTCCCAGTATGAACGCTTAACTTAGGTCTGTCTAACTGGGATGGATATTATTTTTCATTCTACATACTTGATATCTTTGAGTTTTTTATTATACTTTGGGTTGAAATTTGTAAACTATTTTTGAAATTTTTTTTTTTTTTGAATGAATTCCTGATTTATTTATTATTATTATTATCATTATTATTATTATCATTATACTTGTTCGCTGTTTACCGCGTTGTTATAATTATTGTTGATATTATTATAATTACCTAACAAACAAAATGCTCTAGAGGAAAGATGAGGAAATTACTCTTTAACGTGAATTTTTTAAGCGCCTTCATCACGTACCAACATGTTGCTGTAAATACAGCAGTTGACAGTAGCGGCAGCAACAACAGCAGTAGAAGTAGTGTAGGTCAATGAACAGTTTTATTATGCATGATAGAAATGTCAACACAAGTAACTCGTTATCACAATGATTTATATATTTGTATGTGTATATGATAAGTTCAGGAAGACAAGTGGAGGTTGAGTGCAAGTATTCCCTCAGAGACGTAAACCAGAGAGAGAGAGAGAGAGAGAGAGAGAGAGAGAGAGAGAGAGAGAGAGAGAGAGAATAGGGGAGAGGGGAGAGGAATAAAGCGTAATACAAGGACTGAGGCAAAGGCTGAGGTGAACGGCTGTGGAGGCAGAACGTGGAAGAGAGAGACGAGGACAGAGCAACGCGTCCTTGTGTTATGAGACAGGTGTCCTCAGTGTTAGCACTGTGGGTGTCGCTGTCCCATACTCTACTGTTGGGTAGTTGTGGGTCAGTGTTGATGAGAGCTTTAGGGCCCTTAACGGCAGGGAATAGTGCTGGCCAGGTCCCTAGTGTCCTCTTAGTCATGAACCAGTACTGCAGTAGTGCCTGGTGAGCCGTGACTCAGCACCAGCCACAACGGTAGTGCCTGGTGAGTCGTGACCTTGTTGCCCGACACGAAATACAGAAAAAATCATGTTGTCTGTAGACCAGTACAGTAGACACCTAGCCCACACTAGACAAGGCTCGCCTCACACACATGTCTCTGACACGAGACCAGAGACATTCATACACACCTGGAGGGAAATTCATTTCTTTCATGTATGAATAAGTCATCTTCATTCACCCTGAAAGAAATACTTTCAGTCTACGATTAGATTATTTTTTTCTCTTTATACAAAGACCATCAACTTATGCTCTGCGGAAAGTGTTGCTTTGGTAGACATAATTGAGGCTCATCCATAGAACTGTTCATTTCCATTATACATCGTTGATACAGTGTTGTCTGTTGACTTGCATAGTTTTATGGTTGTATTGTTAATACATACATGATACATTCAGACAATGGCAGTAGTTTGTTCCTCATGTTTATACAAAATCATCTGTTCCTCCCATTCCCGGAGAGAGCAAGATCAACAGAAACAGTAATACAAATTATCTATTTTTCACTCGTTGCTGCGTCGTGAAGGATTACAAGAAATGTCTTCTTTCCTTATTTAAATATCTAACAACTTTTAAGTCACGAAAGGAAAGCATAACGTTAACAGTTCCTGAACTCTGGAGAAGAAAGATGAATTATTGAGAACCTGAGCCATTCGTCCTGTGAAACAGTCTTGACTTCAGACACATAATAAGATTATATTTCGATGTTTGGAAGACAGATTCTCCACTGAATAACAAAACCAGTAAGACCTGTTTTCAGTGGTGGACTAGAACTAGTGATAAATTCTAGTGTTGTTGATATCAACCAATAACGCTAGTGACAGAGGAACATACAGTAACATTATGGTAACAGTGGAGCATACTGTAACAATCTAGTGACACTGGATCAAACAGTAAAATGCTTGTGACACTGGAATGTACACTAACATACTAGTGACAGAGAAACATACTGTAATATACTAGTAACACTGGATCATAGAGTAACATCCCAGTAACAGAGATCAAAGGCACGTCCGCCATACCCAGGCGTAGTACCGCTATTCTCAAGGGTCGCGCAGTCGAACTCAAATGTCGCACTGTCGTTCTAAAGGATCGTTCTGTCGTGTTCAGTGGTTGCAGTATCGTTTTCAGGGGATGTTGTTGACGGTTATTATAGAGTCGTGTATTTGTTTACGGAACATAGAATGGTGCTGGCCCTGGCTAGAGTATTGCGGGGCCGGGGGAGAGGGGTGCTGGGCGAGGGGAGACGGGTGCTGGGACAGGGGGGGAGGAGAGTGGTGGTCTCTTTTAGAACATGTAAGGACGCCATAGAAATACACTTGAGTCCACATGATAGACATAGATAACGCAAGAACTCTGAACATTGCGTAAGAGTCTGAGGAGGAAAGAGGAATATGAAAAAAAAAAGTTGCCCCACATGTTGTACACGGGGTAAAAATAGTATGGGTGCACAATGGGTGCGATGCTTTCCGTAATGATTCGACCAGCTGCTGCTGATGTGGTGGGGGACGGGTTGGTATGCCTGTCTGGCTGTGGTCGTCCGTCAGGCGGGAACCACACTGCCAGTGTTGCCAAACCTGAGATAAGGTTCACAGTTTCATTACTCGACTCATGGATCACACGCTACACACCCTGTGGCACTGCACCTGACATAGTCGGTCACCAGTGTCGTAGTCACGATGGACACCTCTCGGGCAACAGGCGGGGCCATTGTGGCCCTCCATAATGAGGGCAACGGCGTGCGTGTTATTGCCCGGCAGTTGGGTGTTCCTCGACACAGCAGCAGGAGCACCGTGGGTGGATTCAGCTATACGCCGAAACTGGTGCCGCAGGCGACAGTCTCAGGGCGTATATGATATTATATATTTATCATATAAACATATAGCGTTCCCCAAATATTTGACAACATATGTCCTTAGTAGTCATTATGGCGCCATACCCACCTGACGTCAGGGCTACCAACGTGCAGCTGGTCAGACACAAATGTCTCAGTATCCATCGGAACGAGTTTCATAATGTTTCACATTTGTTGTGTACCGATACTTTTTTTTTTTCTTTTTTACCGAGTGTACATTTTGACAGAGGTTAAGCTTATTTCAAGGAAGACCCCGACCGCTCCTTCTAGGAAGACCTCCGACCGCTCCATCTTGGAAGACCCTCGACCGTCTATCGCAAACGCTGGTCAAAGACTTTGAGCGAGGAATTAATAAAGAATGTGTGACACTTGAATCCCATCTATTGTAACCTGGTCTGGTCAAGGAGATATGTTACGCAGCCAGATTCAGTAACTCCATAAATAACCGGCAGAAATCAATATGCTATATTTTCAAGGAAGAATATCTTCGGGGTTTATGAAAGGAACATTTATCGAAGGTTTTCGTGATATATACTTCTTAAATCTTGAATATCTGTTGATATACTGCAGTTCAGCGAAGGAATATCCAATTCATCATTCTTTGGTAAAGATACTGCCGTGCTTTCACTATATAAAGATTCACCTTTTTCATGTTTCTTCACTTCCCGCGTTAGCGAGAAAGCGCCTGATAATTATAGGTAGATGAGGAAAATCTGTATATTATTTAATATTCGTTGAGACGGCATACGCACTTGAATGCCTTTGTCAAGGGTATTTCATGAATTCTATTTATATATACCCTGGCCTAAGTCAGGTTCCCAATTTGTCGACCAACCCGTCAGGAAGGATGAACAGCTGGGTTGACTGTGGACCAACTGCCGCAACCAGGATTCGAACCTATGCGCGCTACCCAGAGCGGTCCGTGAATTCGCCACGGTCAGGCACGCTAACCGCTTCACTACGAAAATCCATATATATATATATATATATATATATATATATATATATATATATATACGTGTGTGTGTGTGTGTGTGTTTGTAGGTATGCGCAAATCTCATGGCCGTGTGGGTGGGTCACT
>JAYMFT010196928.1:0-11754 GCA_038088735.1 Panulirus argus
TCTCTCTCTCTCTCTCTCTCTCTCTCCTGGCACGGGCCAATGTCAAGTCATGCTGCCCGACATCAGTCAATGCGAAGTTTTGCGAGAGAATATGTGATCGTGAGTCCTCATGCCTTCTCTGCTTCTTCAACTTACTTGACCGACCCGGAGAGTTGTGGAGAGAGAGACACCGAGCGAAATCGGGTTTTTTCGACCCCACGACCGTAGTAGATCCGGGGTTAAGCTCCCTTAACAGTCTGGTTGCGGTGTACGGAGATATACATGCATACAAGCGTAACGTTCACATTTATATGTAAGTGGTTTTGGAATTAAGCATTTGCGTGAGATGGTGCCGGGAGCGACTCTTTATGCAAATTTGTACCAGATGTGTGTTTGGTTTGCGTTGGATTCATTGGATTCTGTCTGTAGTTTGTACTGGATTCTGTGTACGAGAAGGACTTTTGAGACTTCACAGTGCCCCCCTAACCTGTCGACTGAGTCCCACATTAGGAGAATAGCGAAGGAGACCAACTTGTCTGATGGCAAATATCAAAATATCTTTCAGATGTATGGATAAGGAAATATTTAAGCAAGCTTTTCGTACACCTGCATCTGGCCAGAACTAGATCGCGCTTCTCAAGTTCGGTGGTCGCCACACTTAAAGAAGCACAAAGAGCTCGTAGAGAAGGTGTAGAGGAGGGCAACAAAAGAAGGTGCCGTAAATAAAGAGAGCTAAGTTACAGGGGAAGGATTAAAAGGCTTTTAAGTTTCCTCACCGTGGGTGGAAAGAAGAGCGAGGGGTGACCTGATCACACCCTTTTAAATTTTTTAAAACAGATCGATGACTTGGACGGGAATCAATTCCTCGGAGGGATGTAGGGATAATACATAACACGAAATTAAGCAAGAAAATTGTGTAGAGAAGGACATAAAGAAGTACTTTTACAGTACATATGACTGGTGGATGAATGGCATAGAACGACTGTGGACGTGGGTAATGCAGAGAGCAAATACTTTCCCTGTCTGTTTTTCCCAATTTCTCAACTCTCTCTATATTTCAATTAGGGCCCGGCCTCGATGTGGACTTTTGTCCGTGACTGGAGCCTTCAACATAAAAAAAAAAAAAAAAATTGTTCTTAAACATTTAGTTTCCAACGAATCCACCCTCCTCCGTACAACATATAATATTGTTGACACTACTGTTCTTTCAAACATACCCATTTTTGCTCTCCGAGATAACGTTCTCTTTTTCCATACATTCTTTATCGTTCCCAGAACCTTCGTCCCCTTCCCAACCTTATGACACTTCCGCTTCCATGAATCCATATACTGCCAAGTCTACTCCCAGATATCTAAAACATTTCAGTTACTCCTATTTTCCCCATTCAAACTTACATACCAACTAACTTGTCCCTCAACCCTGCCGAACCTAATTACGTTACTTTTATTCACTTTTACTCTCAACTTTCTCCTTTCACACACTCTTCCAAACTCAGTCAGCAACTTTTGTAGCTTCTCACTTGAATCATCCATCAGTGCTGTATCATCGGCGAACAACAACTGACTCACTTTCCAGGCCCTCTCGTCTCCAACAGACTGCATGCTCGCCCCTCTCTCCAAAACTTTTGCATTCACCTCCCTAACCACCCCATCCACAAACAAATTAAAAAACCATGGTGACATCACACACCCTTGCTGCATACCGACTTTCACTGTGAACCAATCACTCTCTTTTCTTCCTCCTCGCACACACGCCTTAACCCTTGATAAAATTTTTTCACTGCTTCTAGCAGCTTACCTCCCACACCATATATTCTTAAGATCTTCCACATAGCATCGTTATCAACCTTATCATATGCTTTCTCCATATCCATAAATGCTGCATATAAATACATCTGTTTTCTAAATATTTCTCACACACATTCTTCAAAGCAAACACCTGTTTGACACATCTTCTGTTACTTATAAAACCAAACTGCTCTTCCCCAATCTGATGCTCTGTACATGCCTTCAGCCTCTCAATCAATACCCTCCCATACAATTTTCCAGGTATACTCAACAAACTTTTCCCTCTGTCGTTTGAGCATTCACCTTTATCCCCTTTACCTTTGTACATTGGCACTATACATGCATTCCTCCAATCTTCAGGCACTTCACCATGATCCATACATACATTGAATATTCTTAACAACCAATCAACAACGCACTCTCCCCATTTCTTAAAAAAATCAACTGCAATGCCATCCATTCCCGCCGCCTTGCCGGATTTCATCTTTCGCAAGGCTTTCTCCACCTTTTTTCTGTTCACCAAACCATTTTTCCTAACCCTCTCACTTTTCGTTCCACCCCGACAAAAACACCGTACGTCCGCCACTCTTATCAAATATTATCAACAATCTTCCAAAATACTCCATCTCCTCCTCACTCCATCACTACCTGTTCTCCTTTTCCCTTTTGCCCCCTTCACCGATATTCCCATTTGTTCTCTTGTCTTACGCACAATATTTACCTCATTCCAAAACATTTTATTCTTCCTAAAGTTTGATAATACTCTCTCCCCCCAACTCTCATTTGCCCTCTTTTTCAACCCCTGCACCTTTCCCTTGACCTCTTGCTGCTTATTCTTATATATCTCCCAATAATTTGCACACCTTCCTTGTAAGTACCGCCCAAACACCTCTCTTTTGTCTTTCACTAGCAACTTTACTTCTTCACCTCACCATTCACTACCCTTTTTAATCAGCCAACCTCTCACCTTTCTCATGCCACATGCGTTTCTTGCACATGCCATCACTGCTTCCATAAATACCTCTCATTCCTCACCCACTCCCCTAACTTCATTTGTTCTCTCCTTTTGCCATTCTATACTCAATCTTTCCTGGTATTTCTTCACACAAGTCTCCTTTCCAAGCTCACTTACTCTCACCATTCTCTTCTCCCCGACATGTTTCCTCTTTTTCGAAAACCTCTGCAAATCTTCACCTTCGCCTCCATAAGATAGTGATCAGACATCCAACCAGCTGCCCCTCTCAACGCATTACATACAAAAGTCTCTCTTTCATACGCCTATCAATTATTACGTAATGTAATAATGCCCTTTGACCATCTCTCCTACTTACATATGTATACTTGTGAATATCCCTCTTTTTAAACCAGGTATTCCCAATCACTAGTCCTTTTTTCAGCACACAACTCCACAAGCTCTTCACCTTTTCCTTTCATAACACTGAATACCCCATGCACCCCAATTATATCCTCAACTACCACAATACTCCTTTCGCATTTAAATCGCCCTTCTCTAATATCCGGTCTCGTGCACCAAAACTCCTGACACACTCACTCAGATGCTCCCAAAACACTTGCCTCTCATGATCTTCTTCTCATGGCCAGGTGCATAAGCACCAATGATCACGGAAAAAAGTGAAATAGAGCGATGTGGTATACTGGGGTCGACATGATGTCAATGGACCGAACCAGGGCATGTGAAACGTCGGGGATAAACCATAGAAAGGTATGTGGGGTTTGGATGTGGATAGGGAGCTGTGGTTTCAGTGCATTGCACATGACAGCTAGAATATATATATATATATATATATATATATATATATATGCATGCTAAAAGAACCAAATGGAAAAGGAAACACTAGATCCTGAGCGCTTTCGTGTATTGACACATCTCCAGAGGACAGATACAGAATGAGAGGACCAAAGAGAATCGAGCTAGACATATACAGAGAGAAGAAGGAACAATGTCGAGAGTAGACATTGGAAACAAGGTTGATCCTGGTGTCACCATGACCCTCCCTTTACCTGTGTCTTGACCTGACTTCACATAAAAGGAGCCGACACATGATTGACATGAGGCTTAGATTAATTTGGGAAAGCTTTTAACAACATTTTCTACAATAAATGATTCTAATTTATAAATGCCTTGAATGATATTAGTTGAATATCAGTCCTCTTAAGATGTGTTAATACACGAAAGCGCTCAGGATCTCGTGTTTCTTTTACTATGTTTTTTTCAGCATATATATATATATATATATATATATATATATATATATATATATATTCTTATTATCTCTGCTGATGGGGAAGAAAGAATACTTCCCACATATTCCCTGAATTTCAAAGAAATTATGGCACTCATAATTTGGGATATTCATCATTTCTTTCTCATCTGTTGCAGAGGAAACATCCTGAATAACTGCTGTGAATGCCCCCAGGGACAACACAAAAGTGGCAGGGCAACCCAGCATCAGGAGCTATGTACAACTTGAACAATTTGCTTCTCACCCAATGCAGGGAAAACTGATTAAGAACATCCCTATGTATGTGGCAGCATCATTAAAGGAATTCACTTGTGTTAAAGTATTGAATTCAGGAGCATGCTGAATGACAACGATCCCCATCTAGACATACCCAACACACACACACACACACACACAGTCTGATACACTTGTGATGAAAACATGTATCACAATCCAAAACCTCAACACATATCTGTTCTGTGCAGACCTATCCCTGACTGACAACATGTACTTCACTTGCCAAATGTGTCCATTTACCAGTATAACAGTCCATTTCTTTCACAAGAAACAGCTGAAGACAGCCATGCTGTCCAGCAAGCAGTTCATTGGCAGGCACTATTATAGCAAAGTACAAGGAATACCAACTGGCTGACAAAGTGAAACATGTAATAACAAGCAATGCCACCAACATGCTCAATGTCATCAGACTCTCATCCTATAATGATGAACGTGACAGCCCAACAGTGATGGTGGCCTGTCAGCTGATGACTTCTTCACATATCTCCTTCAACATTATGGCAATTTTGCTCACATCACATAGCTTGTGGTCAAGAATTGCATGAAGGAAGTAGGTTTTCTACACAATGTGATCAGTTAGATCAAATTAAACTTGAAAAATCCCAAACACATGAGAGAATCTTCCTGAGTGAGCTGTATAACATACTGGAACCATTCAAGGAAGCAACAGATTCCAGTTAAGGCAACAACGTTGTGACAACTTATCCTGGGATCCCCAGTGTCCATGTACTTTGGAGTCAGCTGTCTGATATGAACACCAAATACCTTAGCAAGCTGGTAGCCACCTTGTGGAAATCAATGAGCAGCCATCTGAAAGTGTATGAGAAACAAAAGTAATTCTAGATGGCAACTAAACTTCTACCACCATTTAAGTTGACCTGATGGAATGACAGCAGTCCAGCAGCATACGTTACATGCCAGAGAAGAGACACTGTTTCCAAGACCTGTATTGATGGAGAACCACTCTTCCTTGTCTCTTCCGGCAAAATGGAGCCAACTGTTTATTTCCATGGAGAACATGGAGCCAGCAACATCCTCCCCCTCCTCAACGAACAGTGCTGCTGCTGATGGGGTGACCACTTACCTCTTCCAACCCTGTGCACCAGAGAAGACCAACCCAAGGTGAGTACAGGCCCATAAGATGAGGCAACCCCTCCATTCAAGCCAATCTTACTCAAAAGTCCTCTCTGTTCTGGCCACCTCAGCACATGTGAAGAGGATGTTTAATATGGCAGGGAGTGTTCTATTCTGAATGCTGCCATGTATCAGATGCAAAATTCTAGAACCTAATGTTCACCAAATAAAAATGAAAGTTTAGTAAAGAGCTCCATTTTGACATGCTGATGCAGAATTTTATTGATGTCCTTAAAATCTTAACCCTTAAAATGCAGCTGACCTCATACGAAAGCCTTATGAGGGGAAAGCCCATGAGATAGTTAATCTCATGTGAGAACCTATTCTGGAATTGGCCTCCTCTGCCTTGAGGCAAAATATATATTTACAAGTATTAATACTTGCAGTGGCATCCAATGAATTATTCCCAAACACTACAGGTCTCAAATTTTTACATGTACGTGATCATATGTGGAGATATTGAGGATGCCTGCACAAAATCTGCACCCTCATCTCACGTAATATATCATGCTGCTGTGTCACTCGAACAAAGATAACAAAGAGTAGTGAAATAACACTTTTAGTCAATTTTGTTTGTGACAAAAACAGAAAAATATCATAAACTCACTTGGTATACCAGAAAACACTAATGGAGTACCACATGTCCTGGTAGCAGTGCAGCACAAGTTAAAGAGTGCCAAGCACTTGTAAACAATGTCTCGCCTGGATAAGTTAAAGAGTGCCCTGCAGTTGTAAACAGTGACTCACCAAGATGAGTCATCATAATAATAAAAAAATTAAACTCTAATTAACTATAAGAATACTCTGAAGAAGATATTTTTTTCCAATATATTAAAACTTTGTCTCCATTGCACATACAGAATAATTTCTGTTGCCTGACCAAAGGGATATATCTAAGTTGCAATGTCAGTGATCTTATATTGTTTATCTTCAACTAACCTTCTTTGGAAGAAAAGAAATCAAGATTAAAGTTTTCACTTTCTATCAACTTTTGGAAGGAATCATAATCTTGGACTTGCAGTATGATAATATTTGTAT
This sequence comes from Panulirus argus, assembly GCA_038088735.1. Taxonomy (NCBI): domain Eukaryota; kingdom Metazoa; phylum Arthropoda; class Malacostraca; order Decapoda; family Palinuridae; genus Panulirus; species Panulirus argus. The sequence goes on from JAYMFT010196928.1 coordinate 6,480, forward strand.
TCAGCCCCATTTGTGGTGAAAGCAGAATATGACTGTTCAAAAGCACTTTTCAAGTATGATCACAGGAAAAGCATGCCTCAGCTAATTATAAACAATTAGGAGAAACACAACAATACAGCCTTGAATAGAGGATGGATCTGAGACCAAATGAGTGACAGCCGAGAGAAGGAGAAAAAGCAAGTTTCAAACCAAAATGATTACCATACATGAAGAAAGAGCATGATTATATCTACAAGCACACCTTGAACTATAATGAAATGACATCAAACAAAAACATGAATGCCCTCCAAGAAAAATGCAGCAGCTATTTGTTGTTTTACCTATGAAAATAAAAAATTTACTGGAATCAACACACACGCTTTCATATGAAACCTTGCCAGATGGGTTGGAAAAGTAAGACATTAACCAGAAATCACTTATTCTACAAGTGTGACTGCAAAGGAAAGCAGCATTAGCAACCAAGCAAGCTAAGCGACTAGGGCAATTCACGAGTCCTGCCTTAAGCAAAATCTTGTCACTAGTACTTTTTAGCAGGTAGGTACCCCTAAAATGATGAAAAGACTGAAATCAGATTAACTGTAGAAAGCTTACATCTCCTTTGTAGTCAGCTAAACGCTCAGCAGCAGCAGAGCTCTCAGTAGACCGAGATTTGGCTGTCTTTCTCATCATCTCAGCCTATGTGCCTTCCATCTGCAAATAACAGAATTGATATATTTCTTACTTCTCATTTCTAAGTTCACATTAATGATATTTTTCTAACATAAAAAGTGTTATCAATCATAAACAGCATCCTTTTAGATATTTCAAACAACATCTGACAGGATATTGAGATAAAACATTTTCTATCAATATCTTAACCAAAACAGCACTTTCCAAATTTCAAACAAGGAAGCTTAAATTATTCCTCGGACAAACATATTGTCCATCTCAAAACAATTCACAATGTTATCACTTTGCTCTACATTTTCATTCTTTACCTAACTGCTTTTCCCACTGTAGCAAAAGCAGACTACCATCCACAGATAACCCCAATGACTACTCCAAAGTTTATCGTGACCAATTCATCTGCCCTGATTCAGCACATTAACATTATGTCATCACAATACACCACACAGTTCCTATTCTATCCAACCAATAAACACTTCTCACCCTCCTGAATGTTCAAACCCCAATACCCTAATGTATCTTTAACTACATCCATCTATTTTCTCCATGGTCTCCCACAAATTGTAACCTAAGTGTAGTGAGCATCTCAGCCATAAACAGATTAAACTTAATATTATGCAGACTAACAAAAACCATGCTAAATGCCACCAAATAATTACAGCAAAAGCAAAAGAGATGACAGAAAACCCTGATCAAAGAATCATACTGTTTGGTGACATTTATTTCCATTTCATTGTGGTTGAGTTAAAGGAGCAAAGTATGAATGCATATACAAATATGAAGGAATGAACCAGGGATCACCATACAAAAAAGAACTATATTTAAATTTTAATTAAATCACTGTATGTCAATTGTTTACAGGTAAACCAGTGACTGACAAGGTGAAACAACATAATAATCTTATTGTTACAAATGAAACAGCATAATTCTCAAAATTGGTATTGAAGTGAATGATACAGGCTCATCAGATCATAATGCTATAGAAATAAGAGTAACATAAAATTCATAAACAAATGAATGTCAGTGTGGTACAGCAACTTTGCAACCCAATGAGCTGACGAAGATGAATCTTCACCTTAACAAATAATATAGGAGAGCAATCAATAAAAGCTTTAAAAACAAATTGTAACCACCTTTAAAGACAATAACATAAAAGCAAACAAAAATATTTCATGAGAAAACAGGAATAAAATCAGATAATATTAATAAAAAAATATAGTGCTAAATGGAAGATAAAGAGAGACAGAAAGCAGTGGGTGTAGGGAAAAACATGGAAGAAGAAAGATGTGTCAGTGATATGAGTGGATAGAATAAGAGAGCTTGATGAGAAATGTAGATTTTGAATTTCAAAAAGGTTTCTCTCTGAAGTGGTGTTCCATGAGCTCGAGAGATTTTCTATATTATCAAGTACAAAATGGTTGGGACTTTTCCACCCTTAGACTTTTCTGGTGAGGAGGGGGCTAGCCTTCCCACCCTTCACTATCCACCCTACCACTGTAACAACACCTCACAAATTATATAACTCGCCCCTGGCCATTTAGAGACCGTCACAGAATGCAGGCATTAACTCAAAAGCCATCACAGTTGAGAGAGAGAGAGAGAGAGAGAGAGAGAGAGAGAGAGAGAGAGAGAATATGGGTGGAGGGACAAGGTAAAAAAAAAATCACTATAAAATTGCACTCTTCCAGAAGGAGGTTTTTCAAACTTCAATAACCACATTTCTCTACTTTGTTGTCAGTCCTAAGAGAATGAGAGCCTAACTACTTGGAGGAGGAAGGTTTAATGAAAAATGTTCAGATATATGTTTTTTTTTTCTTTTTTTTCATGTTGAAGGCTCCAGTCAGGGCAAAAGCAAAACTAAATACTTTCAATGGTGAGTTGTAGACATACTGCAATGTTTTTCCAGGGGAAAGAATCCCAAGAGTCAAAAAGGACAGATTCAGAATGTCTAAATTATGGTAATGTCTGACAAAGATGGTAAATGAGTGCCAAAGACCCTTCTTTTTTAATTTCCTCTAGAGATGTTTCTAAGGAAGCTAAGGTAAATGCCACTTACAGAAGTTCAAATCATGTGCTTTTGTTTAAAGCCCAAATTGAGTCAATAAAACAAGGTTTTAAAATTTCAGAATGGTCCCAAGTACCTTTGGTTTTTAACTGGGCATAAGGCATGATGCTCTCTTAATCCAGTTTTCCATGTTTTGATGGCAATACAGATGCTTCTCAACAGTTTCATTCTTAGCGAAATACCTAGGTTCTGGGTTTATCTTAACCCACAAGAGATTGTCATCAAAGAGATTCTTGTGTATGGGCATGGCATGAAATTCACTAATTCTCCTCCTATCATTTGGGATAAGACTGCAAATAACTCAGAGTACCACTAATTAATAAAAGATTCTCAACATGGTTTTTGACAAAACTGTTCATGTCTCATAAATCTGCTCAATTTCTTTAATGATACGATCAACATGTATGATGAAAGTAACGCAGATAATGTCATCCAAATACATTTTCAAAAAAGCATTTGAAAAAGATTCATATCAAAGGTTATTGAATAAAAATTAACTCATATGGTATAAATGGGGTTGTACTTTGGTAGTTAAGAAACTGGTTAACAGGCCATAAACAAAAAGGTTTGATTTAAAGGTCAAACCTCAAATTGGTCAGTGTTTGGTCAGATGTAACAAAAAGTGTGTCACAAGGATCAGTTTTAGGACTGATTGTTTCTCATATACATTAATGATACTGAATGGTCTGCTTTGAAAGATATCAAAATTTACAGTTGACACTAAACTGGAAAATAAATCTATAAAAGAAATAGAACATTTTGGGGCTACAGACACACAGACAAACTGACAGACTGGGCTCTCAGGTGGCAAATGGATTTCAATATTGTGAAGTGCAAACTTTTACATACTGGTAGTAAAAATGGAAAGAAAAATGTGGAAAAAGACTTGGATGTAATAATTTATGGTGATCTAAAGCCAAGTAATCAGTGCACACAAGCCATTAAAAGGGGAGAACCGAATCTGTGGATTTTTAGGTAAAGCTACTGAATCTAAGTTCAGGGAAATTAACCTCACCCTTCACAAGTCACTGGTATATCCCTATCTTGAATACTGTGTTCAGTTTTGCTCACCCTATTTGAAAAAAAGATGTGCATAGAAAGGAGAGAGAACAGAGGCAAGCTACCATGAAAATTCCTGGACTGACAAACAAATCCTACGAGGCGACTAAATAACTCAAACCTACTTAGTTTAGAAAAGTGAAGGTGATCTGATACAGGCATTTAAATTTACCAAAGGCTTCAATAATCTTGATCTAACAAGCTTAATTGGGATAGAGTTGTCTCACTTCACTCGTAGTAATGGTCATAAACTCAGAGGCAAATGTTTTACCTCACATGAGGCAAAGTACTTTTTCTTCAATAGGATTGTTAATATCTGGAATGATCTACCAACTACAGTGGTTGAAAGTAGTATTATGGATATGTTTAAGAAAACAATAAATGGTTTGCTTCAAATCAATGAATGCAATTATTTGTGCCTTCTTAGCTACATGAAAATCTTAAAGTATTTTTCTATTTCAAGTATGTATGTCTTTCTAATCTTACCACACGTATTCTCTACCTGAAACAGCCTAGAAGGAACCCACTGGTTTGTTGCTGTTTGACTTTCCTTGTATTTCTTTGTATTTCTTACAAACACCTGATCAACACCTTCTCTACCACTCCTGAAACCCCACTGTTCCTCCCCAGTCTGATGCTCTGTACATGCCTTCAAACACCTCCCTGGTCCAAACACCATACACTGTCATCATACATCATAAAACACATTCAACACTCCTAAATATTCACTCCATCTCGTCCTTAACTTATCACTAGCTGTGACCACTTCCCCATTTGCCCATTACTGATGTTCCCATTTGTTCTCTTGTTTTTCTCACAATTTCAACCTCCTTCTAAAACATATACTCCCATAAGTTAAATGATAATTGCTCACCCCAACTCTCATTTGCCCTCTTTTTTTCAACCTATGTGCCTTCCTCTTGACATCTTCCTGCTTTCTCTTGTGCACCTCCTAATCATTTGCACTCTTTCCATGTAAGTATTGCCCACATACCTCTCTTTTCTCTTTCATGAGCAATTTTACTTCATCATCCCACCACACACTACCCTTTCTCATCTGCCCACCTCCCACCTTCTGAATACCACACACTTCTCTTGCACATACATAGACATCATCAACCACAAATTTCTAAAAAAAGTCCTGGTGTTACCCAAGACCTTTATACTGGTTCATGCAGCCTAAGGCTGTGCTATTTCCTCAAGGAAAATGTAAACTCCTTTCAAGTAAGAAGTTCTCTGGTGAGACTGTGCTTCTAAGAACAAAGACACCCTCACTAAAGGTGACCCTTCTCTCAGAGTAACCCCATACAAGCAGAGTCTGGTCAGACAAAACACACACACATATATATATTATACGATGATCCACAATGCTCATGTGAAATACATATGTAGTACAATCTCCTTTCCTGTGAGATTATACTACACACACACACACACACACATATATATATATATATATATATATATATATATATATATATATAT
>JAYMFT010196939.1:0-11754 GCA_038088735.1 Panulirus argus
GCGCGAGGAGACAGATAAAATATCTATATATATATATATATATATATATATATATATATATATATATATATATTATCACGGTAAAACTACTGGTCCTTTGTACTCTCCACAGTAACTAACTAAACGTGCACCAGGCAATACAGAGGGGTGTGTGTACACGTTATCTTCCGCGATAACAGATATTTTTTCCTTCTGATATCTGCTCTGGCCCCTTCCGGTCTCAGCCGGGCAGGCGACCGACCCCCCTCCCTCCCTCCCTCCTCCAGTCTAACCCTTCAGGAGGGAGTGATGACACAGGAGGTTTTCGACGGACTTCCACGTCCCCCGATCCCTAGCCTCTCGAAGACGCCTCCTGCAGCCAATAATACCTCCTGAATCAGCACCCAAAAGGCTCCCAGCAGCACCCGACAGGCCACCAGCAACACCCGACGGGCCACTCGTCCCCACGGGGTGGGAGACGGCAACCCTGGGGCTGACGGATCGTGTCTGCTCCTTCCCCTGTGCCACTAAGCTCGAGACCACCTCCACACTACCTCATGTCTGTCTCTCCCGTCTCTAACTAGTCTCTCCCGCCGTCAGTACATCAGTACAGCCAGGTCTACCAGTCACATGACTGGGTGACAGTCTCCCCTTCTCGCCCGTCAAGCCAGATCTTGACGTGGTTGCTGCTCGAGTTACTGGTGTGTGTGTGTGTGTGTGCGATGTACGCATCCCCAGTGACACCCCCACCCACCCCCCCCCTCCGGGTCAGGGGTGCCACACGTATTGATCACAAACCCATAAAGTCAGGGGTCAGGAGTACAGGTGTCGGCCCTCTGCCGCTGTGGCTTCCCTTGTGTTGCCGGAGCGAGCAATAAGCTGAGGATCAACACACCTGCTATGGACTGACGAGGAGGAAGAGGAGGAGAACACGGGAGGGAATAAGAGAGAGAGGGAGGGAGGGAGGGAGGGAAGGAGGGAGGGAGGCAAGTTTACATACAGCTACAGCAATCACATTTCCCAAAGTACGTAAAGAGAATCATTTCTTTTTCATACCCTTCCTCAGGAGACAGAACTCGCCCGCAGAGCTAACAACGACGACGACGACTGACTACCTAACGATGAATGGCTTCAAGACCCACGTCAAGACACACGTAACCATCTCCGTAACATGATGACTGACTGTTATATAACCGTAACAGACCAGTCGGTCCATTCCAATCGCCATCACCTGAAGCGGTGTAACACGAGGAGACGTCGGCCTGTGACATAACCCTGTCCTGGGCGAGCGAGGTCTGAGGTAACACAGCGCGTAACAGGTGCAATAACGACTCCGTATACTTTCAGGGGCCGCAGCGACGACTCGCTTGTTACTCTGCTGGTGCTTGGAGTCTACTGCAGTCACCAGGTGTTGGTGTCGTCGTCAGCACGTGACGTGGTTCACACAACAGGTCCCACACAGCTGACGAGTCGGGTCCCCGACGTGGTTGCTGGGGGAGTGGGATAGTCATGGCTATAACCCGCCACTGGAGTGAGGACGGGGCATCGATCCTCGTCCTTATGTTTCTTTTTTTTTTCTTTTTTACGAATACGAATGACCTCTCGACGACTGTGACTACGAATGCACTCTTTCCAAGCCAACGCACCTCGCTCGCTACAGGAAAACACAAACACACACACACACACATATCACTGGCCTCTGCAGTGTAAATGAGGACCCACACGTGCACACACGTGTGGGATGGCAAATGAGAGCGACCCTGAATACACGTGTATCAATGTCCAATGGGCTCATGCCATAGAGATAAAACGACGACCCCCCCCCCACCCTCCCCAAGTGATTCACCTGAGCAGTGGTCCCCCAGGTCTTGACCCCGGCTCACCACATCTCGCCTCGACCCCAGCACACACACACACGCATTGCCAGGGGTCTATCCACTACCTCCAAGTACTTCTCCTCCTACGGGACCACACTTCTGGAAGTTGGTCTCAAGGGAATGAAGAATTATTTCAGGGGAGAGAGAGAGAGAGAGAGAGAGAGAGAGAGAGAGAGAGAGAGAGATTGGCCATTGCTGTTATTAAGATCGATTCTCCTCGCTTATTGAAAAAAAAGAAAGTCAATACTAACAATAATGATAAAACTGACAATAATAACATGAATACTAATAACAAATAATAATAATAATAATGATAATAATAATAATAATAATAATAATAATAATAACAATGGCTAAATCCTGTAAGGTGCGCGAGACCACCTCGCTTGCATAAGACAAGATAAGCGGGGACCTGCAGCAAAAAACAGTCTGGCGGACCAGGCCCTCCACACCACCACGAGAGACCTGGCTGTAGCCCGGGGTGAAAGGGGTTAGAAGAGAGGCCCTGTAACCAACGAAGGGTATACACACGGGTAAGGTAAAGTCAGAGGGAACGTAATGTATACGTGGGTAAGGTGAGGTACCGTAAGGTATGCATGGATAAGAGAAAGCAAGTTGTTAACCTCTTCAGCACGACAGTACCACCTATCAAGCACGACGGTACGACCCATTAAAGGCACGACGGTACGACCCGTTAAAGGCACGACGGTACGACCCGTTAAAGGCACGACGGTACGACCCGTTAAAAGAACGACGGTACGACCCTTTGGTATGATGGCCTGGCCTTTGACCCGACCCTGAGAGACTCGGTCGAAGGTCACGTCGTAGTGGTCAAAGACTGTATCATCGTACTCAGGGGTCGTACCGTCGTAATCTGCGGTCGTTCCGTCGAACTCAAAACGGTATACCATCGTACTGATGAAGAGCCGTACCGTCGAAATCGAAGGTGGTTATCATCGTACTCCTGGGTGGCACCGTCGCACTCAAGGGTCGCGCCGTCGCACTCCTGGGTCGCACCGTCGCACTCAAGGGTCGCGCCGTCACACTCAAGGGTCGCACCGTCGCACTCAAGGGTCGCGCCGTCACACTCAAGGATCGCACGGTCGTTTCCGAACTAGCTAAACGTCACTTCCGCCGTTACGTGTATGACACACAATCGCCAGTGCTGCTGCACCCCAGCCCAAGTGCGGCAGTTCGCTCGAGGATTTCCCCGTGTTTTACCAAACCATCTGTTCTGCCTCGCGTTGAAGGAGCCAATCTTGCAGCCGGCGCAGGAGAGAACATCTGGGTAGCTTCGTGCTGTTCCTCTACACTTCTTCGACTAACCTTCACATTCTTTACGGGGATATATTTTTTTCTTTTTACGAAACAAGAAATACAGCTTTTTCTATGTGACCAACTGCCACATCAACGCGCCATAGAAGGCTAGGAGAGGCCTGGGGACGCGGGGATGTCCCGTACGCTGGGGTGGACAAGGTCTGCTGGGGAGGTGTGTGTGTGTGTGTGTGTGTGTGTGTGATGGGACGGGCTGGGGGGGAGGAGGGCTGAGATGGGTTTAGATCGGCAAGGGCGAGCTGAGGTCAGCCAGGGTGACTGAGAAAGTCTGAGGTATGGATGACGCGCGCGTGCGTGCGTGTGTAGGGGGAAGGGGTCCTTTAAGGCAGGTGAGATGGGCTGAGAGGTAAGGCAGGCCAGGCGAAGCATGCTGGACGAGGATAAGGCAATCAGCAGGCCAGGGTAAGGTAGGGCAGGGTAAGGAGGCCTCAAGGGCAGGGTGTGGCGGGCTTGGGCAAGCAGGGATGGGTTCCAGTTGGGTAAGGAGGAGGGTGAGGTAGGCTCACGACAGGGCGAGGGGACATCACAGACGCGTCCAGCTCGCGGATGTCACTTGCGTTCCCGACATCACAAACGCAAGCCACTCGCCATGTAGACGTCCCCCACGTGCGGTGAGTAAAACCTAAACGCAGGAAGGGTCGTGTGACGTCTGTCGCTGCGACATCTTCAGCAGGACGGAACGACCCCCCAGAGTATCGTTGTCATCGTATCTCAGGGTTGTACGATCATGCTCAGAGGGTCGTAGCGTCGTGCTCAGGTCTCATAATCGCGCTTAAAGGGTCGCGCCTTCGTGATCAAACTCGCCCCCCATCGCATACCTAACAGTCGTATCTTCGTACTCGAGAGTCGCACCGGCGTGGTCAGGGGTCGTAAGGTCTTCGTCGGGGAGGCAACCCGGAAGCAGCGGGGGGGAAGAACTGGTCCAGTAACACGTAATAATCCATGAGACCAACACCTTCCACAGTCACCCCACACACACACACACACCGGCCCACGACCAGAGTACAGGGCCCTCCCAGGCCACGGCCACACTCCAGACACAAACCAAATTCCCGGCTGACGAAGGAGGCTTCTGGTACTGCCTACCGTGTGTGTGTGTGACGATCCTAAGCTACGCCACAGTCCAGCTGACCGTGGGAGGAGGAGGAGGAGGAGGAGGGGTGGGGGTGGGGGGGACGGGACGCCAGCCAGCACCGCTCGGCACCACAACACCCACCACAGCAAAAACTGGACGGGGCTGGGTGTCTTCTGCAGGGCGTCCGTCCAGCGGGGGCCCCGGCTGCGGAGGGGCGGGTGTGAGAAGAGACCCGACGACACAAGGTGTCGGGCGGCAGATAACACGCGTCACGTGCAGATACCGTTATTTCGGGACACTAAACCGCGTTATATAAAGACGTCGTCAACGTCCGTCTTAAAACACACATATACCTTAACGCTGACTGCGAAGCGCCTCCTTCCTTCCTTCCTCCCTCCACTGCACACGGTCTGAGGCCCGCTTCTCCCTCACGATGCACTTGCTACGCCCTGGATCGAACAGAGGTTTGAATGATCATCACGCCTGATTCCGTGGCAGTTCATGACGTGGGGAGTAAGGGCAAGTTATCAGTCGATCTGTCTAGTGGCCACCTTGATTTACACCGTCTCCTTCTACTATATCATCGCATTCCAGGGATTTCTGTGCAGACGTGGAGGCATGTGTGGTAATATGGGAGGCGAAGATGGCAGGGGTAGTGAGGTAGGTTTGGTGGGGTGGGCAGAGGGGGGCATGGTGTGGTGCGGGAGGAGGAGGAGGAGGAGGCGCTGTGAGTCAGGGAGCAAGTGCGGGTGACCAGCGCGTGACCCCAGCAGGAACCCGGCCGGTAACGGTCGTCCGTCCCAGCCCCGCCGCCCACCGGTCGCCCACGCATTCCACCCGCACCAACCCCCCCCCTCACCCCCCACCACCCAACCCCTTCCCCACCCACCGGGCAATGACGATGTGACCCCTTGGGCGTGCTGGACTGACCTTCTGACCTGACACTTCCGACGAAGGTCGTACAGCCGACCTCATAAGTGCCTTACTGCGAGACTTGCCCAAGCGATTAATAAACGGCGCGTTCCCGTTTCCAAGTCTCGGCAGCATCGGGTCACACCCACCACCTCAGCTGACCCCACGCACACAGGGAGGCGAGGCAGCCAGCGACGCCATAAGACTTAACAAGGATTAACTGACCATCTAGGCCCCAGCAGGCCCACAGACCTAGGCCATAGCAACATAGAATCCTCCAAAGAGACGAGTTTACATAGCTACAGTCTACATTAGAGGAGAAGGTAAACCAATTCAAGGTGCACGAGCGAGTTCTGCTACCAGCCGTCACAACAAGCGAGTGAAGCAACGATACGAGGCCGGCGTATCTCATTTGCATATCACCCGAGCCAGTCCACGCTGGCATTAAACGTAAATCTGGTGGCCTCCAGCCAATGAACTGGCTCACACTGCCAATCATGTACCTCTAGACCTGCTAACTGGAGCGCCCCCCTCCCCTCTCCCACTGCAAACTAAACATTTCTATGCGGGCGTGGACAATTACCTTCACTCTCTTCTGTTACCTGTTTACTTTCACAAACATACCCTCGTCTTGGCCGCACAGACACACACACGCACACACACATATACCAATCCTTTTCTGCAAGCGCCTCATACTCACTCCCACGCCTGCCTCCTTCCCAGTTCTCGTCCATCTCTAAGCCTTAGAGAGAGAGGCCTACGGGAGTCAGTGCTGCACCATCCACGACACACGACGTAACGACGTGGTCGGCATGTCGTATGACCGCCCCTGGCCTGCCAGCCAGTGCGACCGACTCTATCGTCTCTCGGGGGGTTGACAGCAGTACCTTCTGACCTCTCGCGCTGCCCAAAGCCTCCGCACAGACTACTCACGCCAAATTGACTTCCCTCCCGGCGGGAAGGGTCCTCGTCTCCCGCTCGACTCCCTCCCCCCCTCCCTCCATCTCCCGCAACTCAAATACCGTCGCAACAACAACAACAACAACAACAACACACGGTTCGCACGAAACACAAACTGGTTCGCAAGAAGACAAGACCTGGGTTATACGGGGCGGCTTATACATGGGGCAATGCTTCCAACCAGTACACGCAAGAAGTGGGGGGGTAAGGTGGGGGTGGGGGGTGGGGTCTGTGGGACGATAGCAGGCGGAGCTCAAGGAAGGAAGGAAGGAAGGGAAGGCAAGGAAGGAAGGATGAGGGAGGAGATATCACGTGTGTGCACGACCCTCTGTCGCCACGTGACGACCCGGGAAGACAAGAGCAACGTTCCTCCTCATCTTCGCTCACTCGCGCCTCCACACACCCACCACATCATATCTACTACAGCTAAAGCACACAGGAAATGAATGACAGACCTGCATGCCGGAGAGAGAGAGAGAGAGAGAGAGAGAGAGAGAGAGAGAGAGAGAGAGAGGTCGGGGGGGTGAAATGAGCCACACATTTAATTAACCTGGTTCACAAGAGCCTCCCTCCCTGCTGACCCTAATACCATCCATCACTACCAGTCGCACACGACCTAATAACTAGACCTGTGGCCTGTTTGGCATGGTTTTGCGTGGTTCGCAGTCTCGGACCGCTCCCAGGGATATGCAAGCACGAAATTACCGGAATTTATCAAAACACCCTTTCCTGAACTCACACACACACACACAAAAGAAAAAAAGGTACTTAAAGAACTCCAATTCAGGTCTACATATTGTGCTATTGATGGATTCCTTTTTTTTTTTCCCTCGCTGCCACACTTTTCATCATGGATCTCGCCACGAACGCAAGCAGCAGCGGACCATAAGGCAGCTTCATGAAGTCACTCTGGGTACGGTCTAAGTGATTCTTACTTATTGAGGGGTCTACCTTCTGGGTGAGACGGAGCACGCGCACCACCCCGATCACGGACATTCTGTAGACATCTTGGAGGCCTGTTACCTAGATTTACCTTAGGATGGTCTGTGAGGTCTTCTACCCCCCACAGCTGGGTCTGGGGCCTTACCTTACCTTACGTATACCTTACGATGGTCTGGGAGGTCTTCTGCCTCAACGGTTCGTCTTTAAACGAAGACGTCGCGTTGCTCTTCAGCTCAGCCAGACTATTGGGGGCCGCGGTACGTCGACCTAACGTAACCACAACAACCCTGGTTAACGCGACGCAATTCGAAGCTACTCTTTTCCAAGTTTCTCCAGCAGGATGGCGGTGCTACCTCACGGTGTCAAGGTCAAGCAAGTCATCGGAGGGAGGTTTCTCATCCATTGGTACTGATGACCTTAAGACATGCTTAAAGGTCTCCGGATGCCACCGTCTGACAGGCGATGTTTACGGACTCACCCACTGTGTCTGGCGCTGGCTTAAGGGGGAGGTGGACGTTGGCACTGAAAAAGCGCGTCGACTCCGTGTCTCAAAACAGCGATCCTTCCCGTAACGCTCTACAGTCTTCATACGATACAGTCGGACCCGGGGGGGGGGGGCGATCTCTGTGGTAAACACTCGTTTGCTGGAGAGAACTTGGACGCGTTTGAGTTTAATTCTAAGAACGCTGTTTCCGTATCGAGGAAACCTAACGATCTGACGCTGTCTTGTGTTACCGTCATGGCCAACCGCCATTCCCGAGGGATGACTGGATCGACAGTCTCTCCAGTACAGCTCACACGCAGTCCCCAACTCCACCGCAGGCTGGAACCACAGTCCGGCCGATGACGACTACCGCACCAACACACGGGGGGGATAGATAACCAGACACCCTTCGCAGCTGGTGCTGAGCCGCCACGAGGTCGTTCACCTGAGGAGCTCCCCACCGCTGGAGGAGGTTGGAGGGAGTCACCATATGATATCCCCCCCCCCCCCTGGGTCGATAATGTAGCCACAACGGTATCCCCAGACCGCGGGAAAAATTCCTCAAAATGATATTATAATCTCGCGCTGAGGGAATTTCCATTTTCTCTCATGAGGACACTTCAGCCTCCACGAATGCCTGAGTTATGCGCTCACGCTGATGACGATGCAAGCGTGGTTTTCAGTGATTAAGGCTTCCATCAGCCGGCAATGGAATCACCATCAACGTCAGGCAAGACAGAGTAATGGCTGACTGTTCCTATCGTCTAATATGCGGACTAAATAACCACATTACGATACACCGTATAAAATCCATCACGGCTCTGAACACAATCATGTCCTCGTATTTCCCCCACTGCCTGCTCTGCCACCACGGGAACCCATGACCCCCACATGGGGGAGTTCCGGAAATCCCTAGAGAGGACCAGGCAGCTCTACGTACACACCAGAGAGACGCACACACACACACACACACATGCAATTCACCCATGGGAATAATTCGCGTACTCCCTACACGCAGCAGTATCACGCATCTTGTGTTAATAACTTGCGTGTCTGAATCGTATCCAAGGAAGAGCGTAATTGCTCCAGGAATATTAGGGTCTATTGTGTGAATCTTCAAGCCCCGGGACTAATGAACCCACTGAGGTCAAATATACAAGAAACACCAGAGGTGTTCTCATGCAATGCACCTAAAAATTAAACCATCCGATCTTTTTTTAAACCCTAAGAGATACACCGAAGTAGCCAGGATACACATCCTTAATGTTTCGAGGGTTACACATCCGAAGTGAAACGTGCAGAAACATCCAGCTCGGTCGAAATGTTCGGACCTGGTTCGGAGCGCCATGCTTCGGGTGTGACAGGTATACGGGGACGGGCGCCAGACGCCGAAGCCAGTGGGAATGTGCGAGATACACTTCGGGGTCAGCCAAGGGCAATGCATGTGTCTTGCCTGTCTGCTCCCTCGCCGGGAGGCCTCATTGGGCGGCGCGCCGCCCATGGGGCTGGCTCGCTCACACCGGTATGTGTGAGGCGTTCCGACCGTCGGTAAACGACCCGTCGTGGCTGAGCGAGCCAGAAGTTAGTAACTTCCACCGAAGTCCTTTCTCGCTCCGACATCTCCGAACCAAAGCAAAGGCAAGAGGGAGGAGAGATACTCCTCGACCTAAGGCAAGCACTGCGGTAGGGGAGGATGGGGGTTGGGTGGGGGTGGGGAAGCCAAGGCAACTAGAGGTGGAGGGGGGGGGGGAGGAGCTAATTCTAGCACTGGAGGCGGAGGTACACCTCCAGCGGGGTGAGGACACGACACCTCAAGCTTGCTTGTGGGGGGAGTTGAGTAGGTCGTTACGACCACCTCAAAACCCTTCCGGCCAGCTCTCCATATGACGACCAACGAAGTTGTTGCTACGTTACGTGACGCTCTCCCAGGCTTTCTCAGACGACCACGCCTTCGTCAGGTACCTGAGGCTTCTCCCCAAACGACCACCACGACTTAATTACCTCCATCATAACCCCCCCCCCCAAACACACACACACACACACACACCCCACATACTAAGGCACGGCCAGCTTCATGACAAACTTGGGCGTGTGCAAGTGACAGCCAAAGTGACAGCTCGTGTCGCCGTGCCATGACAAACCGGCAGGCAGCTCGTGTCGTTAATTGTCAGTGATGTCCTGTTGTTGTTGCTGTCATCTGGCAATAAGAATGACAATAAGAACAACGACCCAGCGGATGTCCGGCTCCGTGCGACTACGCGTCTGTTTTGTTTACTAAACACGCCCTCGTTTGACGGTAACATCCCTGTTCGGCGGCACTGACGTGTGTGTGTGTGTGTGTGTGTGTGTGTGTGTGTGTGTGTGATTACTTGTTTGCCCTCTGCGAGGAGGAAGTTGCACACTCGCTCGAAGGGGCTCCATCTCTTGAACACTCCTCGTCACACAACTTCCTCAAACTCTGCTGACGCCGTCTGCATCATCCACGTGCCCCATTCACTGCTATCCTCTCATCCACCGCTCTTACACTGTATATAAAGTAATTCTTTGCATCTTTTTACGACAAGTTTCTTGCTTAATGTCATGTCCGTGTCCTCTCTTTTTGCTCTAGCCCTTCATCTCTCGACGTGTGTGTGTGTGTAATAAATTTTTTTTTAGTGTAAACATTACAGCCACCGGCCCGGGGCCTGGTACAATGCACGCGGCCCCCGGGTTCCGTCGCAACGGGCCTTACGACACATCCGGTCCGGCCCATCCTGCAGCTGGCGGATGCGCGTGTCGCATCCCTGTCTCTCTCTCTCTCTCTCTCTCTCTCGCGCGCGCGTCCGCTATCGCGATAACCCGCGCGTCTAGGAGCGATCATGTCATCCTCCACTCGACTCCCCATGATCAGACCAACCGGGCTCCAGCAGTGGCAGCCTGGGGGGGGGGGGGGCGTTATATCGTTCTCCGCCGAATATTCGACCAAGTCGTCCAGGAAGACATTTAATTTGCGTGACGGGGAGGAGCTGAGGATTTGTGAGGACTGTTGATTGGAGCCGTGCTATGAACGTTCGTCGTAGTACAGGAGGAAGAGACGGTACCCTGGGGTACAGTACAAACACACACGTATACACACACACACACACACACACCTTCCCTCATACTACGGCCTATCAAACAGCTTCTCGCTAGCTACCGATCCATCAAAACAAACCGGCCTTTGACTTGAGGGGTTGTCAATATCGCCTCAACTGGCCCTGGGTGAGGCAATCGTCTCCCACCCATCACAAAAATGGCCACAACGAACAGCCATTCTGCTGGGGCACATGCTGGTCCCATCCCACCCGGGAGCCGCCTTCTGCTTTACTATCCTGTTTCTACCACAAGGTCATGGCCACACAGATAACCTTCGTCATGGACCATCAGGTCTCCTGTTGCACGGTCCTTCGGCAGATATCCTCTTCAGAGACCATCTGGTCTTCTGTTATCTCTCACCCCGCGTGTAGGTGTCATCCAGCAGATAACCTCGTCACAGACCACCAGGTCTAGCTAGCACCGGGTACAATATCTAGTTCACCCCACGGCAAAATTCCAACCACCATAGACAGTATCTGTCGGAAGCCAATGTTTCTTAGGTTACCTATCGATCACTTTTACCACTGAACACAGAGTTTCCCTTCCACAACAAAGCAGCAGGCAGTTGCCACCCTTCCAAAGCAGCGTTAAGACAGCTGTCACTAATCAACAACAGCTCAAGAGTAACTGCCATCCTAACTACCTGGGACCGCAAGTTCTGATCCCTGTTAGCCCTCGGGAACGACGGTAAGACCCTTCAGCACGACAGTTCGACCCGATGGCACGACCCATGAGCAAGCCCACCTGGCCATCCACTCTCACGAGTGGTTTAATTATCATTCTTCCTGCTGTCTCCTACAGCCACCCTGCACCAGGACAACCAGGAAGAAACTCCCAAATCAAATAGCACGCAAGAAAACAATCATAACAAACACAAACGAAACTTCCCGTAATCAAAGCAACTGACACGCACAGCGATGTTAAAAACACCTTTCACAGCGGTTGCACCCGGCGACGCCTGGCGTATACCCAGGAGGCAATGACAGGCGTGTCTGCTCCTCCAAAAAAAGGAACAGAGAAGGGGCCAAGTGAGGATTTTCCCTCTAAGGCTCAGTCCTCTGTTCTTAACGCTACCT
>JAYMFT010196950.1:0-11753 GCA_038088735.1 Panulirus argus
AGAATTTTAAAAAAGCTACTTGATGGCAAAGAAAGTTCAGGAGATGGGGCTTCACACATGTAGAATTCTCTCCCCATACTCTATGAATAGGTAATTAAACACACACACACACACACACACACACATACACACACACACACACAAATGACTGAGGATATGGTTACTGCAGATAGCATACATGAATTAAAGAAATTGTATGACATCAGAAAATGCTCAAAAGATGGGTGTCCACAAGTGTAAAACTCCTTCACTGTAGACAAAATGCAAATGAGTAAAAAAAAAAAAAAGTAAATACACATGCAAATATATAAGAGTAGGAGTTGGTGGTTGGTTCAGGGAAAGAGGGAATGACATACGTGTGAAGGAAGTGGTGAAAGTGAATAAGCTCAGAAAAGTGGCCTAAGTGCAAAGAAAACAGCAGATACTGAGTAAAGAATAGCATGGGTGGAAAGTAAATGTAAGTATTGTAGCAAAACAGAAAATGGAGGTATTTGATTGGTGTCTGCTAGATAGGAGTACAGTGAAAGTAGGAAGAGATCAAATGGCAGGTATAAGAGCTGAAAACTAAGTAGAGATAAGAAATGGAGAGAGGCACTATCAATGAACTTCAGAGAAAATATGAAAATATTTTGGAAGGATAAGAACAAATGAGGGTGACATTAGAGAGAAGTTAGGGAAGTGATAACAAACAAAAAATGAGGAAAGATAATGGAATTAGTATTCTCATGGACACATGAATGTATTAGATGACAGAGAGGTGGATGTCATACAGTGGAATGAAGAGCAAGAAAGTCCTAGTAAAATGAATAGTAAAGAGAGAGGAGGTAGTGAAAGCTTTGTGCAAGATGAAATGTGATAAAATATCAGAAAGGGAACTGGAGTTGAGTTTGTCAGAAGGTGGGGTGACTGCTCTTGACTGGTTAGTCAGGCTTTTCAACTGATGGATGGCACAGGTGAAGCACCTGAGGACCAGTAGAATGTATGTATAACGCAAGTGTTTAAAGATAGCAGGGACAATAAAAAAAATGATTATTCAAATTACAGAAATATAAGGCTACTGAGTATACCTGTTAAGGTGTAGGGGAAATTGGTGACTGAGATGCTGGTGTCATGTACGGACATGCTGAGAGGTGGGAGACATGTGATTCAAGGATATGCACAGGATGTATGGACCAAGCGTTTGGTTTGAAGATTGAAGAATGGGAGTTAGAAATACTTGGAGAAAAAGGGGGACTTGTATTTGGCATTTAAGGGTCTGGGGTAAGTATACAACAGGGTCAACTGACAATCATAAAGGAAGTTACTAAAAACTGAGCAGGTATTATTTAAAACATAAAGAAATAAAGTAAATAATATGTAGGCAACTTACTTAACTCTAACATTCTTCTAGTGATGACCTATCTCACCTGTAGTGACCTTTTAGGAGCACCATGGTTGTCTGCAGGGATAAATGTCCCTCTTTGATCCTATGAACTATATGGTTATAATTTTAGCTAAAATACATCTTTCTTTCCAAATTGTTAACCTACTGTGGGAAAAAGATGTACCTTGAGGTTTGGTGATTGTAGATCATAAGGTTTCCTTTAGCTGTGCCTACAGCAAGAAGAGGAGCTGTGCGTGACCAAGCCAAGAATGTTAGAGTGTCTCGTAGCCCTGAGTCCAAATGTTGTACCCGCCCTGTACAGAAGGAAGCTTTTTAAAACTGTAGATTACAAAAATTTAATTAAATATCTAAAAAGAATAAATCCCCTACAGTTCTTGTTCAGTAAAAAACATCAGTAATATTTCTGAAATGGCGAGGAAACACAGAATCAAGGGATTACTTTAAATTTGCAAGTTATCTTGGATCATGTCCTGATTTTCTGATAAGATTCCATTCATTTTGCTATAATTTCAGTAATTTTCACATTTGAAAAATATACTCTCCCATAATTAAATATCAGTACTGAAGTAATGACTTTATTAAAGCAATATTCCACCACAAAAAAACATTTACAGTAAACAATAAAATTTCTGCAGATTTCCACAATTCCCACTGAAACACCTCTTTCATACACACACACTGCCAGTCTTATTATGTTTTCATAGAGATTCACAAGTTACAGACCTGTGTTCTAACAGCAAAAAGAAGAAAAAAAAAAAAGGACTGTACAATAGTTTTAACATATTTACATCTGATAACTAATATATTTCATGAATCTGCTCAGGCTAGCAACAGTCCACCTGTTTGCTGACTCATAGTCTCCCTGTCTTCTATCACTAATATCTGGTTC
Organism: Panulirus argus; assembly: GCA_038088735.1. Taxonomy (NCBI): domain Eukaryota; kingdom Metazoa; phylum Arthropoda; class Malacostraca; order Decapoda; family Palinuridae; genus Panulirus; species Panulirus argus. The sequence continues at coordinate 2,274 of JAYMFT010196950.1, forward strand.
TACTCCACCATCCTTGGTAAAACTGTTACATAAATATCTATGCTTGCATAACTTCTCCATCTCTGGCCATACAAACATGTTCCATGTTCTGACTACCCCTCACAATCCATTTTCTTTTCTACATAACAAAACTGGTGCATCACTGCCTGTTACTGTTATGCTTATTTTGTAGATTTTCCTAGTATCACTTTATCACCTGCATATGAAATATTAACATACTTAAATTAAATTCCTTCCAAAATGTTTAAAAACAGGCAGATATCCAGTCTGACTAAACTGGGATCAGGCAGTGCTCAGATTTCAGATTTTTCTAATTACAGATAACTATCAGTCAAGAAGGATTTTGAGTTTTATTATGTCATGCATTACACATGACAGAAAGAGAAGAGATACGAGTGAATGAAGCCTTTCTTCATCTGTTCCTGGTGCTACCTTACTAATGTGGGAAATGGTGAATGAGTATGGAAAGAGTAGTTGATGTATGTAAATATATACTCTATAAAACATTTAACACCCTTGCATTCTGATGACACATATAGGATCATCCACCATTCAGGTTAAAAATTCATGAAAATGCATTTTTGTCTTATGGTTTAAACAATATGCCATACTTTCCCCAAACAAAGTTAGCTTAGAACATATAATACATATCTCATATGAAAAAAGAAACTGAATAATCTCCGTAAGTACTAATCATAGTGCTGTATAAACTCAATCTATATTCATTATTCTCTCTAACATCATAATGACTATGATGACTGTACTGGTGGTGCACATTGTAATTAATTTTCATTCACTATGGTAAAAGAACGATTACAAACATAATTATGTAAAAACTAACAACACAACCAGAAAATGCATGCAAAATTTAAAAGAAATTTTTATATTTATCACAGAACACTGCAGACTCACTTTGTAATGCTGATGTTGGTATTAGATTTAGCATTCAGTCTTTACAATATTATACAAAAAAATACATTTATAACAAATACATAAAAAGGAACAACCAAAAACAATATCACAATTTAAAATTGTTTGTAAACATTCATGTGCCAGTCACCAATACTGCCACATCCCAGGTTCACCTTACAGACAATGGCTAGGCCCACACCAGGGAACCCAAAGTGTTAAAAACATTTATTCTTTCCTAAAATTCTTCCTTAACTCCACTTTAAAAAGTTTAATGAAGAATATGAGAAAGTTTAGTAATTACATAAAAGATGAAGAGCTGGGAGTTGGATGCTGATGCCATATAAAGGCAAAACCCACAAAATTAAATGAGAAAAGCACAGAGCACTGCTGTCATGAATTGAAACTTTGGAAACTCATGGGCAATTTTGGCAGGGATTTTAAAAGCAAGAGCATTTGAACTTTGGATGTTCAGATTTGAGATCTACTTGCAGTGAACTTAATCCTTCATTACTGCCCAAAGCTTCTCACGTTCTTCAATAATCATACACCAAACTGAGTTTATAGTAATTTTCATATGTGTAGAAGGAAGGAAGAGAATGGATGGCTGGAAAGAGCCTACTCACCAGAATTAGCATCCCAGACATGGACAAGAGGTGATCTATCATTGATGATTGACAAAAGAGCTCCATCTTTGTCCCATCCAAATCCAGAACATACTCTGCATAAAAGGAAAGTTAAAACATATTACTCTGTCATCTCTTGTACCTTACAATCATAATGGTTATGTAAGAAAATAAAGTAACTTTGTCTCAAATATCATGTCAGTATCATAGAGAAAAGATAATGAAATAAGTAATAGAATATGTGTGTGTAGCAGGAGTAGAATTATGAGTAAGTGCATGGTATGCAGTCAATGAAATGATTGGGGAAAATTCATAGGTTAAGTGAAGTATAGAGAGAAGCAATATGGAACAAGATGAAAAGGCTATGGCATCCATAACACATTGAAGTAAATAAAATGCATTGTGTATGAGTAATATCTGAATAACAAGAAAAAGTTAGCTTAAAGTAGCAAAATTCTTTGATAAACTTCAGTTAATATGAAGGTTTATTATTCAATACTACAGTGACATCATAAATGGTACTAAGGGGGTAACACAAGTATTTAGTACTCCTGGGATATTACATTATATATCTATATATATGAAATACAAAGTCCTCAGTGATTACTGCCATTAGGACCTAAAGTGGATTTTACCAACACGAAAACTTACCCTGGCAAGTGTATCTGTTCTCGAAGATTTCCATGGCGATCATAGATGTTGACAACTTGGTTGTATCCAGTAGATGCCAGAAAACCCCCTGAAGCCTTCTGCCATGTAAAGAATACACCTCCAGGACCATGGGGGCTCTCTAAACTGAATACACGCTGTGGAAGGTAGTTGTGTATTAAAGAATTTACACAGATATGATAATGTTATAGCAAGAACTTTGAATCTATTCTTTTTAACTCAAATGATCTGATATTTACTTTCCTAGTACGTGCAAACATAAACATGCACTCTGTAAGAAAGGATGAAAAGGGTAGAATTTATCAAAAGATAAATGTTTCTGAACAGGAGTCTGATGATGTAAACAAAGAGCAATTATTCATACTTGAAAATGTAGAGTCAACATGAGGGCACAAGAAAAAACTAACTAAAAATTATGTTGGAACACGAAGAAATACTTTTACAGCAACGAATCAACATGGGGGCACAAGAAACTAACTAAAAATTATGTTGGGACATGAAGAAATACTTTTTCAGCAACAAAGTTGTGGATAATACACATGCTGACAGTATAAACAAGTTTAAAGCATTGTGTGAAGTTAAAGAAAGTATAAGAGACACACCCTCATAAGTAAAATACTCCTCCTTAATGTGCAAAAAGGTACATACAGCAATTACACACACACACACACACACACACACACACACACACACACAGATAGTACAAACAGGTAATCACATAAGAGATGAGGCCCCAGATGCACAAAACTCCCACTGCCCATACCATACAGATAAGTAATTACAAATAGGTAATTGGTCATTTTACACATATGATTAATGCAAACAGTATATAGAAATTTAAGAAGTTTATTGGTAGGTAATGTTCAAGAGATGGAGTCCCACAAGTGTAAAACTCTCTCCCTGAACAGTACAAACACATAGTAACTGGAAATAAGTAATTTAATGCATTCTCAAACAGACTCAGGATATTCATGGTTTGGTAGATGCAAGGATTAAAGGAATACAGAGCATACTGGATCATTGATTGTTGACCAAAAAGAGGATTTTAGAGATAAACTGAAGCACTGAAGTTAATGAGTCAACATTAATGGATTTTGCAGAAAAAAGGGTGGCACCAAAATTAGGTACATTAGTGAATCTGAAGGTTGACAGATGTAAAGTACCAATGATTTATGGACAGGATGATCATATTCCAGAAAAAAAGGAAAGGGTAAAGAGGGAAGAAATGCTGATGGAAAGACTCAGAGGCTACAGACATGGTGAGCACAGTTATTGTCATACAAGTTAAAAGGAGAACTGGTGGATATAGTCAAAATATACTGCAAGAGGATGACCAATAATGGGTAAGTTTAAATTAGAGCCATGTAATTCAGAGGTACTTAAGAAGGATAAGAAACTTAGAGACAAGAAAAAATTCAAGAGGGTCTTCATCAGAGGTGATGAAGTTAGAATGAGAGATATAAGCAAAGATTATAGCAAGAATGAAGGCAAAAAAAAAAAAAAATTGTCATGATACAACAGGATAAATCAACATAGCAAGTGCTGTGGAGAGATCAGGAATGTTAAGTGATGAAAATGTCCAACTGAAAGCAATGTATACTGATGCAGATGTAGGAGTAGTAACTGGTCAAGAGCTGGCAGTCAAGATTTTATTATAGCAAATGCACCTGATATTGTTGGAGCAATGGACACAAAACCTACTGAAGAGAAAAGATCTCACCTGTTCTGTCCAAAATAATTTTAATAAGGGGGGATTTTACTGATAAAGGTATAGACTGGGAATACTTAGGTTATCATGGAGGCAAATGGTTTGGATAATCACCTACTCAAGCAAGAAACTTGATATTTATTATTCTTGTGCCTTCTTTGATCATTTTTCAGCAGTGTGTCTGGCACATCTGTAACAATCTCCTACAAAATGATCTATGATTTCAAGCACTTCACAGGATTTACAGTTGCAAGTATTAGGTAAACCATATTAGTATTCCTGTAATATATGTTTTGTGACCTGTAATAATAACCCTTGCGTCAATTTCCTTTCACTTTCGAGTTGGATTTGATTTTGTAGATACCTAAGTTTTATTATTCTTCAATGAATGTCCTAACTTGTACAGTTGTAACCTGTAATATATGCATCTGCTTACCTTGTTTGAAGCCATTTTTTGTATATTTACACCCAGGGAAGACAATTATTTGGTTATCCAGGAGAAATGAAGAAATTCGGGTCTGGAAGCAACATTTGCGAGCTATGGAATGTTTACAAACACAAGAATGACAGCCGACGATCAGGTCGGGTTAGGCTCCGTGGCTAGCTCTCCCTCACACCTCATACAACCCACCAATCACCACAATTTTCCTCTTTACCTTGTAAAATGAGTTGAAATGACCGTAAATATTACAAACTAATTTACTAAAGAAGCCACATGATATCTCTTATTATGAATACTAGCTGACTACTACCGTGCATTTCTTGGTACCGATCCTATTGTTGATGATTACCACAATTTTCCTCTCAAACTTATCTCAGTCAGTACTGCGCTACAGAAATGTAATGCCACTGATCAGCTTAGTGTTTTCTAACAGTAAATAATTGTGGGTTATGACCATGAATTTTAGAGCACTTGACTGATCCTGGATGAGAATTTATACATTAAAGATGCTATTTTATCACATCCGGGAGTTACATTTGTAATATAGTTAGTTTAAATTCCTTTACCAATTTCTCTGATAATGAAAAGGTATTTTGGTAACAGAAATTGACATATATTCCTAATATAAATATTTTCAACTTATATCTGGAGCCCATTGGCAAATGGTCGAGTAGTTCATCTTTACGTTGCTGTTCTTCATTTTGTGCTATGGTTCCTTTTAAAGTCCGGGCTTCATTCTTATGCCACTATTAGCTGGTGTTCTTGTGTTCAGTTGTTTATTTTTTTTTCTATTGGTGAGGAGTGAGAGAGGATTACGGAAACACGAGTAACGGCAACACCGCAGTGCTTAATGGTATGCACATAAATGTAGCCCAGAGCAAGATGCTACTGGAGGTGCAGAATTATATAGTAAGAGGGTGAGGTGAAAAGATAGAGGCAGGTGTCAGCGGAGGTGAGGCAGGTTCCCCGTAGGAAAGATGAATGGCTGACAGTTCTCGTGGATATTCTGTAGGAGGGAGAGGCGAGCCAGTGTCCCATGTTAGTGGGTGGCTGCAGTTTGTGTGGCAAAAAGTCAAGATCGGAGGTCCTGTAGTTCGTGCTACTTCTCGGGATGTGTGATGATGTTATTCAAAGCGAATCCTTCTGAAGAGGGCTGTGAGAGAAGAGACACCACAGAGCCCAACCAGAAGAGTAAAACGTCTGGGGTCACGGGATGTGCTGCAACTGACAGTGTTGAAGCCCCTAGGGCTCCACGAGTTTAGATACTTTAAGCACTGGTTTGTACATCTGCGTTTCTAAGTCAGGGACTGCTTGAGTGACAACCTTCGGTAATACCAAGGTATCTCTGGGTCAGTGAGGTTAGCCACGCCGGGGCTGTAATTAGGAATGAAGGTGGTCACGGTCAGTCTGGGTCAGTATACTGAAGTTAGTGTCGCTTACTTCATGCAATAATCACAAGGGGTAGGTGTGGAATCAGGTCGCATGAGCCAGATGTGTAGTAAGGTCAGTTGAGAATGTAAGAGTCGTAGCTAACGACACCACATACTTTGTAACAATTTTCTTTTGATGACCGAGGATGGATGTACACTCACAGTTCATCAGGGATATCACTCGGGTTTCTTCCTAAAAATTTGCATAAGAATACACGGTTTCTGTCCAAATCCTATCTACAAATTAGGTTCAGCAAGTGAATATGATGCCAGATTATGTTGTCATCCCTAAAAGCAAACTACACTATTTGAAGTGGTAGTCTCATATTTGATAGACTGCACGAGTCAAATACCAGAGGTCTAGTTGAGTTTTAATGAAAAACATTTCTTGCGAAAGTAGAGGAAATGAGAGGAAAATAATGTTTTGTCCCAAATTTTCACTTAAGTGAGCAAGTAAGACTACTTCTTCCACTTTTCTTTTTTTTTGTCTATGATAGAATCCTTCCACTTACTAACTCTGCTATTACCCCCATTCAACCATCCCTTTTCGTAATGCTGCTGCTCTCTTTATTCTACAGGTATTATTTCCAGACACTGTTCCCGTGAGCTTTCTGCATTTATTCCAACCGCTAAGGTTTGGACTGGAGACATAACGACAGGCTACCGCTTTCCTTTGTTGCTGTGGGGACTAGTTATGCGAGGGTTGTCCGTTATGTTACCTTCACCGCTCCATGAAGAGCAGAGCTGTGGAATTTTCTTCCATCTTTCTTTATTCTTGAAACCTCTCCGCCTTTAAGACTAAAATTGAATTATATTCTTTTTCTGATACTCTTCATTTCCCCTTTCATCGAGATGGCCATCACTGGGGTATGTGGACAGAGATGGGGGTTGGGAGGGGAGTCGGTGTGTGGGTGTTTTGTACCCAATTTTGCGTTCAAACAACCACGCGATCCGTGGTGGAGAATGGCATAGTGCCAATGAAACACGTTACAGCCTCTCAGGCTGTCTGCTTACTACCTTACTTCTTTTCGCCACTACTCTCTATCTGTGTGGTATACAACTCATGTGGTATTTGAGCTCCGCACTCATGATAGAGGAGACACTATCCATGAGCTTTAGGCCCAGGATATCCTAGAAGGCTGGACCCAGCAATATGGTAGGTATGAAGGAAGGTAACAACAGCTGGTAGGGGTTTCTGAACGAGAAAACCAATCGACCCCGAGATCATCGCAACCTAAGTTTAACATATATGTCTTAAAACCTAAAGAGACCTAAACCTGTTCATCGCTGACGACAAATCATACTATGCTTTATACTGACGTTGTTCAGTTGTTGGAAGATGAAAACTGACTCAAAGATCAAAATGCCACCTGTCCAGTATCCGTAAGAACATCAAGCGTTTATGATATTATGATCTGGGTCACGTTAAGGTACATAAGGAGCTGGTTCAACTCTAAGCTAACATCATGGACATCTTTAGATTCCCGAGGTAAACGCAGTCGAAAACTATTCAAAATATTGTTCACAGCCAGAGCACATGATCTGCTCAATATGCTCAGAAAACACCAATGCAAGGAAAAATGTTTTGTCATTAGTCATAAATGTGTGAACTGCAAAGGACTACAACCTGCGACACAAAAATATTAAGGATCTGGCACATGAGTTCGACGATTTCAGGGAAACTCCTGAGATAATTTCAGACATCTTATTCAGCAAAAACGGAATTCATCATGTTAAGCTTTGGCGTGCGAATTAATGGAAGTCGGTATTCAAAATTGCAGCTAAAGAAATCGGAAACTATAACAATGTTCAAGAGAGAGATGTTCTAGTTTGGTTGATTCCATACTGAAAGAACCATCCTACACCACACCGTTGATCAAGTTCGCTTGTACCCTAACGGCTGTCTTTAAATGAGAAAAGACATACCAGAGTTACGGATAACCAACCTAAAAGCTAAAAATATACCCCTGAGAAGTAACCAGATAGACAAGATACAAATTAGCATGTTACCATAAAAGGTCTTCATCACATATAAAACGCTAAATATAAGATTCACCGAAGCAGTGATACCAAAACTAAGAATTCTCCGCAGAAGTACTGAGGAAAATATTGAAAAGAAAATAATTAACCTTATGATATGATGGTTCCTAGAAAATAATATTATCTACAACCGCAGTCATAACGGCTTCCTGAGAGGCAAAAATACCATACCTGCAATCTCATTTTCAGAAAAAAAAAATCACAATATTTAGGAATGTTCTGCAGCGTCATGTGAAGAGACAAGGAAATCCACCGACAAAACGTGGATAATCGACCTGCACTATAAATCCAGACATACCAGAAATTACCGAGTGATTACGTGTTATGTCTTTAAGCAACACAACATCACAGAGTAAGCATGAATACATCAAAATCTTCATTTTTATGCAGCGTTCCACGAGATAGATTCCTGCCTACGAAGTTACTTACATAGTCTAGATATTGCCTCAACCCATCCCGGGAACACGAGTGTGGACACATTTTACACAGACGCTTATAGATTCTGGCACCTCGCGGAGAGCCAGAAATTACATTTAGTATGGGCTATGATCCTTCCTGTATTGACCTACTCCCCACGCATCTTGTCTCTAGATCACGCATGCTGAAGCGGCAGAGGGTACAAAATAAAAGATTGACTACGCATCGTCACGAATGGAAAATACCCCTCTGTGGAAAATACTGAAGAACATATAAATCGGCACATGCTTGCGAGAAGCATATATATATGGCGAAAAAAAATATATAATGAAGCTACTAACTAAATATTTAAGACCTTGACAGCAATACAGATATGGAACAGTCCGGTCATCCATAGATATAGACAGTGAACAGCTCGTAGCCAAACTTTGCAATTTTTACAACTAAACATGACTACACACACACACACACCACACACACACAGTCTGTCGGGGTATATAAATAAAGCACCAGAAATATGTATGTGAGGAAACCACACTCTCATTTTTGTAAACCTATCTCTTAACATCTGTATATTCCATGGCTACCTTTTACTTCTCAAGTTTTACAACTTTCCGTCTCCAACCCGTTCTTTTCGCCCCCTTAACTAAGACCTTAAAAAAAAAAAATGCGTTCCCACCTTCCCTGTGTGTGTGTGTAGGTGCGTATAAGCTGACGTCCGCTGTATGAGTTTATTAATAGAGGAAAATGAGGCAGCCAGCATCTACGAAGCAAATGGACTGACTTTCGGGGTATGTACTATACACCAGGAGAACATCCTATATTTGTAATATATAAGGTGCGATGGCTCTATGGCGTCTTCCGTCTCAATAGAAGCTTCATGAAGAGAGAACAGTTCTGTGTCCCACCATTTAATGTGTGATGACACTTGGATTAGTATCATTAATACAGTCTTGAATACGTTAATGACCATTGCTTTATTTACTGATAAAATGTGAGATGCGTGATCAGAATATCTTTAGTTACAAAAAAATACATGCGAGAGGCGTATTCTCTCCAACGCGATCATCCCTGTCTCCTTGGCCCTACCACAATGGAGGCAAGCGAATGAGGCCATTTCTTGGTCTGTTCTTGGCGTTACATCCTTTACGGACGAAACGAACAAGTGTGTGTGTGTGTGTGTGTATATATATATATATATATATATATATATATATATATATATATATATATATATAT
>JAYMFT010196961.1:0-11753 GCA_038088735.1 Panulirus argus
TTTTTGCCCTGGGAGGAAGAGAGAGAGAGAGAGAGAGAGAGAGAGAGAGAGAGAGAGAGTTACATTAGATACACAGACCACACAAACCCTCCTCCCAGTCGAGGTGGGGGGTCTGGCCTGAACACTAACACTGTTACACTGAATAAAAAGGATGCAGTCCCCTTAAAAGCTGTGGGAGAAAAGGATAACAAAGCAAAGAGTGATAGAGGGAGAGAGAGAGAGAGAGAGAGAGAGAGAGAGAGAGAGAGGGGAGGGAGAGGCAGTTGTGTTCGAGAGATGGGATGGACCCGCCCTGCCCTACACACACTGCATCGTTCGCTTCCCCAACCTGCACTGACCAGGCCCTCCTGCTGTTCTCCCCCTCCCGACCAGACCGTCAGTGTGGATGAGGCGAGAGGTGAAACAGACCAGGTGGGGCTGGGGAGGGCCAGGAGGGGCGTGGTGGGGTGGAAGGAGCCGGGCGGGGCGAAGTAGGATGGGGGGGGGAATTAAAGGGGTGTGGCGGAGGGACGGAGATAAGGGCGCCGCCGGCTCAAGGGAAGGAAGCATGTCTGAGGGAGGGAGGGAGGGAGGGAAGGGTAATGAATTAGCGGGAGATGACGTAGGGAACGCTGCCAAGAGAAGAGGTGTGTGTGTGTGTCTCCCTGCAAGGAACCCACAACCCAACAGGAAAGAGCACCTCATTCCTCCTCACTGCACCTCCCTCCCCCCCCCCCCCCCCCCCAACCCCCCCTTCCCCCCCCCGCCTCCCCCCCCCTTTCCCCCCCCCCCCCCATGTTTCCTGTCACTCGTAATTGAGGCAATTGTGATTTTGGCAAGGACCTGAACAATTAACTAAAAAGTTGAGCAGGGAGCTTTCCACCGCTGTTTTATTTATTGACCGATGTTTTCAGGCCGAGTGGGTTGTTGCAATGTGTTAGGTCAAGTGGGGAGCTGCGAGCCTAGCTATACACCCCCCACGCCCATCCTGTGGTACTGATAAAAGACATCCGAGTGCCGCCGCTTCCTTCGCTGTGAACATTTACGCTCTGATCAGACCAAAGAAAGAAACAGTTTCAAAAGAGAGAGAGAAAAAAAAGATATCCCAAAGTGTATTAAAACTCTATTGGCAGAATTGTAATCCCCTTTTGTCAGAATTTTATTTTTGTATTAAGCTGTCGGCCGCTGGCCTGCCCACTCCCCAGCACCACGTGCACAACCCTCGCCTCCAGCTGGGGAAAGCCCCTGACCAATTTTTGTACACAGCGATGCAGATCGATCTTGTTGTCGTTTCCAAAGGTAGTTTTGGTTGTATTGCAATATTTGTACTTTTCCATGTTGAGACCTTAAACAATAAATTATTGCAAGACATGTTTATATCTTGTTTTACTAACCGTCTGTCCTCCTTCCGCCTCCTTCCCTTCAACTCTGTTACTAACACCACTTGGTACTGACCACCCACCCCCCCGCCCAACCCCCACCCACCCCCAGCACACCTGACCCTATCCACTTAACACCCACACACCCCACCCCCCCCGACACCCGACCCTATTCTAACCCCAGCAGTTGTTCCTATCCCCTTTCCCCCGGCACACCTGACCCTATCCTTACCCCAGCACACCTGAACTCATCCTCCCCTCCCCCAACACACCTGGACCCATCCTCCCCTCCCCAAGCACATCAAACCCCTCTCCTTCCTTCGGCACATACACACACACACACGACCCCTTGTCTCCGTCAAACCTGACCCTCTCCCCAGCACATCAGACTTACACAGGAGAGGACTCCAGACTCCTCCTCCAGCACACCTGTCCTTGCACGCCAGGCCTTGCACCCTAACACACTTGACCCTTTTAGTACACCTAAATTTTCTCCTTGTACAACTGTCCCTTCCCCTAACACCTCAGCACACCTGAACATCCCCCCCAGCACCTGGTCCAACACTCCTGCACATGTGACCCCTCCTTAAGCAAACTTGGACCGCTCTTTAGCACACCTGACCCCTTCCTTTATTGGCACGCCAAAACCTCCCTCACCAACACACCTGGCCCCTATCCGGCACACCTGGCTCTACACTCAGCACGCCAGGCCCTACATCTCAGCACTCCTGAACCCCTTTCCATAGCAAACCTGACCCTAGAACTCCTTCCCCCGTAAACCTGACACCCTCGCACACGTGGCCCTTACACCCCCAGCACACCCGACTTGGTCCTCCTCTCCCGGCACTAGACGAGCCTTGGAGGGCGGAGCCAGTTCTCAGCTCTGGCCACGCCCATAGTTGTGGCCACACCCACCTGTAGCACCCTAAACTCCCTGCTCTTGCTCTGACAACCCCCTCCCCCCCAGCATCACACACAACATACAGAAGCCCCTACATGTAACCTCCTATCAGCTAATTGCCGGTTGTCACTATACTTACTAAGCAGATTTAACATGTTCAGTATGGTATTTAACATCCTAATAAATTGTACCTGCATAATATAGTCCTGATTGGGTTTAACGTTTGGATGGTTTGACGCTGAGAATCTTACCGGCTTGATATTTAAGAGTATTTGAAAGTAAACTGGTATGGACTGAATACAACTTGCTGGGTGAAGTAACTAGTGTAGTGACAACCGTAAGCATAAGGTGTGTGACCCCGTGACATGACCTGGAGGTCACCACCCCCACACCCCTGCAGCCACGTAGCACCATCATGTAAGCAGTGGCTACAAAATCTACGTTCCGTCTGCTCAGTTCTTCTCTGCCACTTATATTATGTTACAAGTGTCCCAGTGGCTTCCTTGTTAACAAATTTTAATGTTATTGTTTTACTGCTTTGCCAACTTTCATTTGACTCATTTAATTATATATAATTTCAATATTATTCTAATTAAAAGTACTTGTGAGATTACTATCGCAGTGGACAAAATATATTAATGGAACTGGAAAAAAGATTAGGATCTGGTAATCTTTCTTTGAGAGTTGATAGAGTTTGGGACAAAGTTGAAATTGATTCTATGCTTGGTACTTGAGACAGTGGCTTGCACCCTCTTTCTGTAGTAGGTAAAAGATGTGTATGTAAATATTTTCTATTCAATTTTAATGAACCTTCAGGTGGAAGATTTAGGTTGAGAACGATGAACGCAGGTCGTGGGGCCAAGTCTGTCAGCGGGGGCGGAAGATGTGTTCTGGACGCCTCTCACTCCTTCCCTTGGTGATAGCCCAAACATTCCATGTATTATTTTAATAGGAAAATGTTTTTTACTGATAGGACATATATATAGATAGATATATATATAGATATATATATATATATATATTGGCAATTGATGCATTGGGAGAATAAAAAGGTTTTAAATAAAACAAAAGATGATATTAAATCCCTGTGGCGTGTTGTTGATCTTGTGAGTGGAGAACCCCCGGGATGCCAGGACCAAGATGGCGGCGGCCTCATGTTGGTGTGAGAATAATGTGGACACTGCTTGTACCGGTCCAGCAAGAGAGAACGTCTTCAGAATGACACACATTTCATCAGTAAGGTGTTTAATATCCAGGCCATGACCACATCTGTAGTGTGAGTTCGTGATACAAATGTAATGATTTTTTTCTAATCAGATCTCACCTCAATGTAAAAGTTAATGGTATGTATTGCTTTTGGAAATGTTAGGTTTTAGTATAGTATGTATATTTCATGTATCGCAAGCTCACAACACGTGAAGTATAAGGTAAAACAATGGCCCAATGTCTGTATGTAAGTGCAATAGTCAACTGAAGAGGCTTGTGTGATAGAAGGAAGTGCTATGGCCCAGTGGTGGTTCTAATGATTGAATTATCCTGAGGAAGGAACAACTCAGTGCCAAAGTACTGGGAGAGTGCTACTCTCAGGGACCTGTTGCCTACATGCACACACACTAGAGCAAGTATAACAGAGTTTTAAACCGCAGTTTTAATAAAATGTTAAACATGATAGCGATTAGATTTTCACTTGCTTCCCTTTGTAATAATGTAGTTCACCCCTTAATTATATATATTGCCTGTGTTCAGACACTGGACTTCCCCATGTGACAGCAGATACTTTAAACATGTTCCACTTTTTCATGCGAGTCTGTGACTAACGCAAGGAAAAGGAGTTGAAATGATGTGGAGGAAAATGGTCGAGGGAGATGGCCCCCAAGAAGACAACTAACAAATGGATTTTTTTTTTCTGCACTGAGGAGTGAAGTCCTTTGAACATACACAGTGGCTACATTGTAGACCTGTCGTATATTGACAAGGAAACAGTGGAGCGGAATATAGGAGTAACCCATCTTAAAAGTGCAAAGGATTGTAACAGGTTTACCTTCACAACAAGAGTTTTAGTCTTTCTTGTTGACAGTGGACGAGAAACGTCAGCACCGATACTGCTCCCACTAGCAGCACCTCGGTTGAGTCTTCACTGGTCAAGGAAACTGTGAGTGTAGCTTTAATTAACCATATCATGGAGTGGCAATAACAGGTTGATGTAAGGTGGTCAGAGGGAGGGTAGAGAAATATACTGAATGATTAAGGGATGGTCTTGTAGTATGCTTGGATAGAGTACTGAACGGAGGTGAAACAAGTAAACTAGGTTTGTGGTTAGTGAAGAATGACGATGAATGGAGGATTGCATCCCTAGGTTAGTGCACTGAGATTACACTAGCAAATGATGGTGCTGGAAACAGCATCACCACGAACGGCCGAGAGGACAAGCAATGACAGTAGTAATATTTGTGAATCTTTTCTAGTCAGCTTATAAAGGGGCACTATTTAGCCACTATACTATCTACTGTCTTAAGTTCATGGGTGCATTATACGAAATGTATATCCTTAGTTTTTGGTGCAGTAGTTTCAGGGGAGAGGAATGAAATATTAAAAGTAAGTGAACAGACGGCAGACATAAGCCTGCGTGCATATTAGCTAGATAAACTATTCTCAGATTATCGTATTTCTGTTTTTGGTTTGATGTTAAAAAAATCAGGGATAAGAATATTGCACATATGCCACACGTGGAAAAAGACTTAGTGAGCGTTTGCCATCATTTGGCTTCAGTCATCTTTTGGTAATATTTTACATTTAACTCAGAAACTACCGAATCAGTCTAAGCCAAACTTGGAAGAGATTGTACTTGGGTGGCTCGAGCACTATTCGAGATGGCCACTGTTAAAGTCAGGCAAATTGCAGAGGATCATAGGGACCTCTTGTTGAAAGATGATGTAATTGACAGTCGTAAACGATCATTTAGTTCATAGTTGAGAAGCACCTGACTGGTTCAGTATCACTTGAGGGGTACAACAAGGCTCAGTTCTGGTACCCATACTTTTTATCATCTACTATAAATGACTTTGCGTCTGGATCCACCTGTAGATGTTCAAACTCTGACGATTACACGAAAGTCGGGGATAAATCACCAACAGAGGAAGGAGATTGCGTAATGATCCAGAGAAAAATTGATAGTCAGAAATTTGGAAACGGCCCGCAGTGCAGACAGATGCAGAATAATGCATTTTGGTACTAAATATATTGGACAGGAATTAAGATTTCTGTAAACATAAGAAATATTAAAGAAAAATGACATTGATTACCAATACCTACTCAATAAGGAACCAAAAATACCCATCCAGCAAATGACCAACACACCAGTAAACATGTATCATAACCTTTATACTAACATTTCACAATTTCTTTACTGTACCTTCCCTTGTTCGATCCCATCCCCCAACCACCACCTAATTAAAAGTACGTAAAGCAAAGCATTGATTAGATGTATACAAGTCGAGCTGATTCAGAATGCGCATTTCACCAAACTTCATCCAAGTCCAAGGGAAACTCCTACAAGGATGATCAAAAACGTTAAACCCATTGGCCAGGAGTAAGCCTTGTGGAGCATGACTGAAAATGAAATTAGTTTCTCAAAAAGAGCTCAGATTCGAAGGAGAACTGACGGAAGTTTTCAAAATGATAGTTTCAATATATCTCGGGCCAGCCTCTTCCCGTTGGAGATGTCATGAGCAGAAATAACATTATGAGGTCCAAGAGAAGGGAACGCGATATAAACGTTGGCAAAAGTGTTTCCATAAACAGCAGCTGCAAGAAAATTAGGAGTGGATCACCCTCAAATATTTTCCAGACGAAGTCTATCAAAATACGGATAATATCAATTATTAGTGATTACGCGTTTTTCGAAACTGCCAACATAATTGCACTGATAAGTGTTTACAGATTACAGACTTAAATATTTGGCGGCTCAGAGAACAAAATGTGTTTTTCACTCATCTCAAGAATAATTCCTTGTCAGTATACCATCTATACAACAGTGTTCATTCATAACTATCTTCCTACCGGCTGATGACTCGGAGGATGGTAGGGAAGGAGCCTCCTGCTCTACTGTACTGTCACGCTCTATACTGTATGGAGTAGCTTTTTAGGATCCTATTACTGTTTTTCCGCAGATAACCTCTATATAGATCTTTAGGTCTTTGCTACACGTCTTCCCCATGGACACAAATTTTTTATTAATATGCGCTAATTTCCTGTGTGTAAAAGAAACGTTAAAAGGCATAATGTTATATTCACCTGAGCATGATCCTCTAAACGACCAAACACCTTCAGGCTAATCCTCGCCTCACCGACTGTAAGAGGCGGCGGAGGAAGGCAGGCAGGCAGGTGCTGGGTCTTGCCCAGGCACACTTTCTCACGGCTCATGGTGCTTCAAGAGTGTGGTTTGGGGGGCAATGACAAAGTTCCTCAAACATTATGTAATAAAAATACAGACAAGTAATTCGAATCTTACGTCTGAATATAATTTCCAGTGACCTCGCAGCAGTTGTTCAACTTGCCCCGGAAGCTCAAAATGTCAGGCTTATAACAGTTCCGACTGCTGGTCACACTAGACCTCACCGGCCTCTGTAAGCTCCCCGTCATCCTCAGGAGCGGTGACCACGCAGGCGGGTTTCTTTAAGTTTCGAATAGATAATAACCACATTGGGGTCCAGATCTGGGCCGTGAGGATGGTGGTCGAGTTGTTCGAAACCAAGTGCACGAGTCATAGCTTGTGTAGTATATTGTGGACCGGTACATTATCGTGAAGCAGGAACGTTCCTCTGGTCAACATTTCCCGCCGTTTGTCCGTGATGGCACAGAGAAACTCTCCAGATCGGACTGATATGATGTAGACGTGTGAACTGTGGTTTACACGGCGTGTAATCAATATGCTGAATCCTTTTATATTCCAGAAAACCGGCCGATGGTTGCGTTCGGTACTTCACGGGGTCCAAGAAATGCATGATTCCAGCATGGACTCAGGGTCCCACCGATGAACTCAGGTTCCATCGCCTGGAGCCACAAGGAATGGAAACTTGGCGAGATTACTTATATTAACCAAATATAATTCAGCGTCCCCACCAGGAACTGTCATAGGAAAAGATTCCTTTTCTGCTACAGTAACTCGCAACGTAAGACAAAATCCATACTGTACCCAAAAGAGAATTCGGGTAAATAACATAAAGTATAAGACACATACAGTAACATACCACATACAAGCAGTCAACTCCGCCAGCATCATCATAACTCACTGACTACCTAGCACCTGGGTTGAGCTCTAGCATCTTTCCCGTTTTTCTTCTTCTCCAAACTTTCTCTTCAACAAAAACCGTGACAGGTTTATCTCAAAGCCGCCCTGCCTGATGCAGGGACAAAGTAGCCCCTGATCTTTTTCTTATCTTCTATACTCCTTCCTCTTTATCACCGTACTCCCAGGAACCTTTCAACAAACCTCCCCCAAAGTCTTCAACGGCCAAACCCCGTCCCTCCAGTCAATAACAAAGATTTTCACAGCTTTCCTTCCAGCCACTTGCACCAGGAATGTCAGCATGATCTGATCCCCGCAGCAGCCAAGCCTCCTACCGCCTGATCGGTCAGGCTGAAGCTACATTCCACGTCTGAGTGGGACAAATTATTTGTTGCAAACTTAAAGAATGAATTAATTTATAGAGTAAGAGAAAACATTGTTAGTGTTGCATGTTGGACTTTTGTCCGTAGCTGAAGCCTCTAACGTAAAAGAAAAAAAAATCACTGGTGTTGTATAAACTTAAGAAATACATCTTTGATATATTACATGTGTTTTCATATCCTTTCTGCCTAGCATATACGAGACCTTAGCACTCCATCTGAGTCCCTTTCATGATGTAAACAACCAAGTTACAGGTGATGATGCCGCTCTGCGAGGACCTTGATAAGGAACACGTGCATAACTACCACAAACTCTTCTATGGAAAGCCTCGATCTCGCTCAAGATTAGTGACTGGACACGGCTGGCGTTTCAGATCCTCCCAAGGGTAGTGTATGTTGGGGAGGGCGATTAGATTCCTCTACTCCTACAGCCAAAGAATCAAAACTCTAATACCTTCCGAACACAGTGTCAGACAGACTCCTACAAATCAAAATTCCCTCTGACAGGTTAAGTATGGAACAGGGAATCTATCTGGGTCATACACCGACCGACCTTCCTCCTTTCTGCGTGTTCAGTTTCCACACCACAAACATCTCTGGAAAATCCTGATGTTTTCCAGGGCCCAGGTAGGTAAAAACAAGAACAATAGAGATGGATGTCTTATGTGGTACCGTGGGAATTGAGTGACGTAATAAAGAAAAAGGTGTGAGGGCGATATGTAGTGTGAAGAAATCTCTAAGAAAACGTGGGTGAAAAAGCTTTTTAAGATGGCATGGCCTTGTACGTAGGTCGCACGGTAGATCAGATAATGTGGCCGTGTGGGACATACGACAGGTAAAATGTTGGTAGGAAAATATCTTTCTTCGGTGAAAGAGAGGCTGGCCGCCAAACAGGAGGAACTTTTTTTTTTCTTTTAAAGATGTTCTGGATAAAGATGCCAAAGGAATGGTGTTTGATCGTGTGGGGGTGGGTGATGTATGTACCGTGAGAGGAGACGTCAGTGGAGACGTTGGTCTCGCTTCACAAATCAATTTACTACGCTGAATGAAATATTAAGAAGCAGCGGAGAAGCTCATGATTCACGTAGTACATCAGACTTGCCCCGTTTGGCGGAACGATGCGACCACCGAGTATGAAGGCCTGTGCTTTGACTTGACCCTCAGTGACACTAAGGTTGAGGATGTAAATCTGTAAACTGAGATGGTGTGAACACTTGATAACACTCGTATATACACGGACATAAGTAATCACTTACTGCCCTTGATAAGATGCGATAAGGTGTGATATATCAAGAACATTGTGAGAACAAAGGGACACCTTCAGTCCGAAAAAAAAATAATTACCTTGTAGATTCCCAGTGCATAGTTTAGAAAAGAATGTTGCTAGATTCTATCGGTACTGACCGACTATTCGTAAAGGATTAGTTATGCCGTATATATATAGATGGATGACTTTTTAGAGGTACGGTCGGCTTTCATATTTTTCCTACTTCCTGGGACAGTCATCAGTGAAAGGTCACAGCCCGGTACAGGCGCCAGTCAATGGTCACATCCCGTGACTGTCAACAGGTAATGGACTGGACACTAACCTGAGAGTCTGTTTATTGACAAGTTTTGTCGCTAACAAAACCTAATTGATGACCAATTTGATTACTAATCTGATTATTGATGATTCTAGGTATTGATTACTTAGACGAATGATGAGTAAAGATGTCGATGCTGACATAAGAAGCTGAAAGACCTGAATTATACAGCAGATGGCAGTAGCATATGTGAAATGCAATAATCAGTATTTTAAACCATCAGACAACATAAAGACTATAATCTCACCTAAACACCAGTATTTCTTTGATGAACCTTAAAGAACTTTTCGGAGTTTTGAGCGCAATATATGTACCAACGGTTCCCCTTATTTCATGAGGTTTTTGTATGGTTCAAGCGAATGATCACTCGTCTTTCTGTCACGTTCTGATCACTGTGACGATTGTTATATTGGTCTTATGAACTGGTTGTTTGAAAGATGTTAATAGTTTGTTCGCTTCGGATCGCAACTCACTAGCGTGAACCGTGAATTAACAACTGAATCTCATCGGTTTGGTGTTCTCTTAGCTGATGGCAAATTCTTATAAAATCCACCTCCTTGAACCGAATACTCGAAGGTATATCATGAGGCATTCAAATTGCCAAATTCTCACTCGAAACTAAGAGGAAAGCAAAGCGAGTTTCGATGTTCGGTTCACTCACGGGGATTCGGAACAGCTCAAGAGACGATCCGCCGGATCCCAACTGGAAAGCCGAGGCAGAGCGAACGTTCATAGGCCACATACATCGCGAGAGAGTATGTGGCAGTAGAATCACCCTTAACACCCGAAGGAGGTTGGTGAATGTAGCATAACGTTGACGGCCATGTTGAACCCACTGGTGGACGGAACTAAAGCGCAAACAACAAACCAACAAGCCAGTATAACACTATCGTCTTTTACTCCTCTCAGGATTTGGCGAGGTGAGTTCTCTTGCTGTAGATAAGTAGACAGATAGATAGGCAGATAGACAGACAGGTAAGTATATAGTTTGACAGACGGCGGATTCGTTCCAGTAGTCGAGGGGGAAGATCATTTAAGTATAGGGAAATAACAGTTGAAAATTACCAGTTTAGCAGAGTACCGAAGTCTTCTTTAGGGTAGCGACTGTTTTTGCTCCGAAATGGCTGCGTTATGTTTGTAGAACAACAAAATAATAGCTTAGAGTTTTAAAAGCATGTTTTTTTGTTATACGATACCGAATAAGGCGATACTGGTGAGGGCTGTGAATATTAGGGACAACATGAGGTTAAAGTAGAACCAATGCCATGCACACCAAAACCTGCTCTAACAGCCGGGGTTTGTGGTACGGATGTACTATGACCGTGGCCTGGTGTTCACAGGAATATCACGTGGAATGTCTCTCTCTGTTGCCAGCTTCGGCAGTCATGGAAGTGTCTAGCATATTACGGACAGAATGTAGAAAATCTGGAAAATTTTCGGCCCCTGGGATGTTACTTTTCATATGTTGTTATTTTCACAATTGCTTCGCCTACGTTTATGCTTACATCGCAGTATCATTCTAGACATTGACAACCCTCACCACTATTATCTGATCCTGTAACACAGGATAAAAAGTATGCTGCAAATCACACTCCTCTACTCTCCATTCTGTAAAGTCTTTACAACCATTGTAAAACAAAATTACTCAATATCCAAAGCTAGTTTCGATGCCTAGCTAAACTGGTTTATTACCATTTTGTTTCCGTAGTGTGATTGGCTGAAAAACCTGAACATAAAACTTTTGCCGAACCTCTCGTTGGCTTGTGTATATATATATATATATATATTGTTATTTGATTATTATACTTAATCGCCGTTTCCTGCGTCAGCGAGGTAGCGCCAGGTAACAGACGAAGAAAGACCCATCCACTCATATACACACATATATATACATACACATACATATACATTCACACACATGTACATATTCATATTTGCTCGCCTTCATCTATTCCTGGTGCCACCTCGCCCTACAGAAAACAGCATCGCCACCCCCTGCGTCAGCAAGATAGCGCCAGGAAACAGGCGACAAGGCCACATCCGCTCACACTTAGTCTCTAGCTGTCATGTGTTATGCACAGAAATCATAGCTCCCTAACCATATCCAGGCTCCACAGACCTTTCCGTGGTTTGCCCCAGACGCTTCACATGCCCTGGTTCAGTCCATTGACAGCACGTCGACCCCGGTATACCACATCGTTTCATTTCACTCTATTCCGTGCACGCCTTTCACCCTCCTGCATG
>JAYMFT010196972.1:0-11753 GCA_038088735.1 Panulirus argus
TATATATATATATATATATATATATATATATATATATATATATATATATATATATATATATATATATATGTAACTAGCTGGGCTTAAGCTGCCATCCTCTGTCTTTATCACTCAATACAGAGAAACCACTAGGGTACGGTCTGCTTATTACTGATCGAATCTCATAGTGGGGTGTACAAACAATAGGTAGGGTTTACAAAACTTTAATCTACAGCCATTGCCAGTACTACAGTAAGAAAATTACTCCAAACAGAAACACTTTTCCTTAATTGCTCACAGAAGTTATCTATATACTGTAAAGAAATCAACTCCAAATAGAAGCACTTTACCACAACTGCTCACAGAGATATTTACATACAGTACATGGGTCAGTACTACCAACATGTACTTATCAAAGCACTGCCTGGATTTCCTTCCAACACAGCACCTATCAGGCCTCTCCCCACTTGGCTCACACCACCCACAATCTAGTTACCGTACGAGACTACCTGAGTCTCATTACTTGGTCCACTCAGGGTACCTCTCCTGATCAAGGCATGCTAACGACTCCCCCATACGGAGTTGTAACACCGAGCACTTAGCTGCACCAGCGGCAATAGTCTTGCCGCCCAGCCAAGGATCGGTAGTTTTCTCGCAACAGAACTTTATCTTTACAGTTACACAGAAATACTTGTTAGTGATATCTGGCTAGTGATGGCGTCCAGTGAGCCAGAAATGTTGCCTGTTGCACTCCCTTCTCTGCCTCAGGTGTCTGCCATCTCCTCGTCACGCCTAAACTTAACTTGCTGGCGTCCAATCCACAACTCACACCCCATCCTTCTAAAACATACTTCATAGCACGCCATAACACCCTTCTACTCTCCGTTCTCGTCGCCCCTTCCTTTCATTTAAAAGCAAAAGGCATTGCACCTGAATGTGGATCCTTCTTCCGATTCGAAATGGCGCAACCGGTCAAGATGGGCTGGCTGATTCCCAGGGCCCTCTGTGATCAACAATCAAGAGACTAGAAACTACCCTACTCCTTCAGATACGACTCCCTAACCTGACCTTTTCTCTATTCTTTTCTGCAACATTCGAGACCTCAAACCTAACTTCCCTCTGTAGAATAATATGTGTTCACTTTCTCCCTTGATCTTTTTGTCTGAGCCCCAATTTCCAAGGCTATATCCCCTTATACAATCAATTCTATAACTTCAGTCTCTACCTCCGTTTCCGTTCCGGCGGTGGTGTTTGCACCTACTGTAGTACAGAAACCTCTGTTGCTCATCCATTGTATCTCGTGTCGCCTAAGTTTGTTAACCCTTCATAACTCTGCGTTCTTGTTTCGTATATGTTTCTCAAACAATTCTCCAATTATATCCCACCCCTCGACTACTGTACTGTCTGCCACGAAGCTATGAAACAGAAAGTGTGCTGATTTAGATCCTTCTACTGCTAAATCTTACTTTCTTTTACCTAAAAGCATTCTCAATAACATTTATAATTCGACTTTTCCCCTGATCTCAACAAACCTGATAAACCTTTAGGTAACTCTGCAAGCTAATCAAGTTGCTATTTTTGTTACCTTATTTTTTTTGTTTTTCTAATTCAACCATGGGTAATTCTGCATTATTCGTTCCATCACCTCCCACTGAACCTCTGGCATCTACACTCTCATCGACATGTAAACGTCTACCAAGTCCTTTCCCAGCTCCATTTGGACAAGTGGTATGATCCAAAAAACATACCTGATCGGGTCCTAACAGTGTGTGCCTCTCAGCTAAACTTAATTCTTGCTCGCATCTGTTTATCCCTGTTAGGATGAGAGTTAGTGAAGCCCATCCCTTAGAAAATGGATCGCTCTAAGCCCTCCAGCCATCGCCCCACCTCTCTCACTTCTGCTGCCTCCAGAGTCTTTGATGCTCTCCAGAGCATTTGCTTTCTGACACACTAAAATCCCATTCTCTTCTTCCTGATTACCAGCACGGGATTTCGTAGTGCTGGGTCTTCTACCGATCTCCTTTTATATGTACCTCACCACTGGTCTTCCTCTCTCAGGAATTCTGGTGAAACTTTTGCTGCTGTGGCCCGTCGACATCTCCGAAGCATTTGACAGGGTGAGGCACAAGTCTTTGCTCTCTAAACTTCCTCTCTTTGTTTTTTCTGCTTCTCTGTGTTCCCGAAGGGATAGACAGCTTCTTCTCCGGCCGTTCCATTGCAGCGGGCGTTACTGGAGCGAATTCACCTTCTTATTCCATCAACAGTGGTCTTCCTCAGGGTTCTCTCTTATACACTGTTCTCTTTCTTCTCCCCGTAAGTGATATCTCTTCCACTTCTAACCTTATTCACTCCATTGCTTGATGACTCCGCGGTGTACACTTCAAGGCACTATTTCTCACCTCCTCTTTCGAAAACTCCTTCTCTTTCCCATAATGGACATGTCTTCTCTCTTAATTCGGACGTATGCAAACATCTCGGAATGGAAAAGTGTTCACCTGATTAAATCTAACAGTACTAAGACGTAATTTCTTCCTATATCCCTTTCTAAGAGTCACTCGTTTCCCTCTGTTCAGTTTGCAGACTCCACAGCATAAGCCTGTACTAACATATTGGTCATAACTACATGCTGCACACCTCACATGATCGATACTTACAAAGTCTGATCCCCGGGAGCTTCTTCATCAGCCTCTTATGCGGTAAATACATGGAGCAGCAGACAAAGACTCATCTTTATAACACCTTCTACACTGCAATTTTCAGATTACATGGATTTATGAGAGTTTTATATCTTTATTCTGGTTGGGGCTCGTTACTTAGTCTGGCCTTATGGATCGGTCCATGAATGTGGGAAATAGCAATGTAAAGTAACTGAAGTGAACATCCGCCCCTACCACAAGTTGTGTACACCTAACTGGTCTAAGCTATTTAGTTTTAAGTCACGTCTTTAGATCTTGCATCCTTTGCCAATTAAGCACGGCGGTAGGAGCACTTGGGTATGATATATAATCAGATCCATAACACTGCCTAAAAGGAGATGGTCAGGTCAAAGGTCATACCACAGTCCTCAAGGGATTCATAACGCAGTATTTCCTCTCCTAAATTGCCCAAACACTTAGCTTTCCAAGTCATAAGGTACTGCATGTTCAAGATTTGTAAATGTTTTCCTAAAACCACAAAGAAAATTTTGGGTACTTTTGAATTTCAGGTGTTTTCCCTTTTACTTGTAATTACAGTTCAGAGCTACAAAAAAAATCTACATTAACTATATCAGGTTAACTTGGACCCGGGATTTCCGCTTACCCGTCCAGCTTCATGATGTAAGACAGCACAAACATAGTTCTTGAGAACTGAGACAAAAGAAAAGGAAGAGGGAACCAACACTGGCGTTGAGCCTCATCCATTCACTTAAGTGAGGACCCTCAAGATTTTTTACAGCGACGAGTCCTCTTATAAGAAAATTAAGAGCGCAACCCACATATTGTTGCGCACTGTTGTATAACCCACGAAATCTACGACTATAATGAATATTTCCCTAAATGGTTTACTAGCTACGAGCCAGGCTAATACTCACAACTACAAGCTGAGAGTTTTACAGGAAGCAGTTCTGACTTTGTGCATTGCTCTCGTTACAGAGACTGCCTCACTGCTCTCATTGTAAAGCATAGAAAGTCCGGCTACATCCTCCGGACAGACAGCTTTCAAATACCAAACACTTGTAAGAACATGTTCCTGATCGTAGTGGCAAGACTGTATCTGTTATGATTACTTCCCAATTCTATTTCAATCAAGTGTGGGTTTTATAACAGCCTGACCTTTGACCCGATCTATAAGAGTCACGTCAAAGGTTCATCATCATCATACCTAAGGGTCGTACCACAGTGCTAAAAATATCATACAATTCTCTGTGTTAATGACTGAAGTTAAGAATCGATTAGTACAAAATTAATGATCACCTCATCACTATTACTGTTCCTGCAGATGGAGCTGCACGTTCCTCCTGCTTTATAAAGCCGACTTTGCGGGGTTGAATTATCTAGTTTGTTCAAGTTAGTTCATTTCTTATTCTTTTGAGAGAGCTGTCATCAGCTGTATTACCTTCTTACATACATCTGTGTATACACATTCCACACATGCACACAAGAGTATATATTGTATATATATTCTATATAGTTTGTTGTGTGTTTGACTTGTTGAGTTATGAAGAAAATGATGTGTACTACAACAGTAACAAGAAGCACAACCATTCTTTTTTTTAGTAACTGCAGAAGTTTCATTTTCCTTTGGAAGATATTTTCAACAATTCTAGATATAAACAAATGGGGTTAAAGGAAAAGATTGTTGTTTATTGGCTCCACTTCATTTCCATAAAGCTTTAAGATAATTAAAAGCAATATCGTTGGATGAACTTGAAGTTCTCCACTGATTATTCAGGTTAAACATCATTCAGCTTAGAGCACGGCAACAATCACTCTACAACAAATTTTGAAAGAATCATAATAAATTGAGCAAGGCAAAAAAACAACGTCACTATCGATAAATGCGGCGAGCGCATCAACCTCTGGCACATGAAATGTCATTACAACTTGAAGTAAGGTAAAATTACTGCATTTCTGCTTTATATTTTATTCTTAAATATATATATATATATATATATATATATATATATATATATATATATAAATATATATTCCTTTTTTTCTCTCTTTGTTTTTATAAACGTGTACTGGGATATCACTATAATCTTCGGGATCTCGAAGTCTAAGAGAATGTTATCAGTTTCGTTCCGAAAACGACAAGTCAGATGGAGACTTTTTTCTCCAACAGCTCCTCCGATATTTCCATGAGCACGTCTCTCGTGCCTCCACGGCACACAACAACAAGTACGTTTCGACAGCAACACCGCAGACCTTCACGGCGTCGGTTAGGTCATCTTCCCAAGGCGTCTGGAAAGCTAAACGTTTACGGCGTGAAGGCGTTCCTGACGCAGAACTCCTTCAGCTGACTTCGGATAATGGAGTTTCAAACGAACTTTTTCGTTGTCCTAGACATCCTGAAGACAATTTGTACTTTTTGTCGTTACTGCTAACAATATATAACATTTATAGGTCTTATCACCTCACCACTGCCCAGCTTAGAATTGTCGGTTTATCTGATTAGATGAAAATATGTTTACGGATGCCTCTTCGCCCACACCGCTGATCTCTGACGTCTCTATATCACGCACCCATCAAGCTGATGTCAGTCATCTGAAGGTCATCTACCCTGTGAGTAAGAACAGTTTACTAATCAATTGTTGTATTCAGGCTTCACCCCCTCTCCCATGATCCATTTGCTTCAACAAAATGCATATCGGCATTGTAATATTATATTGAAAATATGCGTCATTACAGGCCATTCCTACTGCATACAGAATACCAAAGACAACAATTACGTTTCGCTAACACGTGAATAGAAGGTCTCCAAACCATCGACTATATGTGGTTGGATACTGACCAAGTTCTTCAAAGCATCATGTAGCCACACCACGTTTTCTCTAATGTATCGAGTTCCCGTTAGCTGAAATGACCTTACTGTCCTTTTATCCTTACATCTCACGTCTCAGTTTATAGCACATCTGAACACTGCAATATGAAATGCAATTATCAAAATGAGCCAAAGCAGTAAAAAAAAAAATCTATGTATGAAAATATGTAGAATAAGACAGACACACGTGAAAAGAAGAAAGAAAAAGACAGAAATTGAGGGTATAAAATCCTTCCTGGATTCTCGATGTGCGGGAGCACACAGCAAACACGTCTGTCTTCAAAGAAGGCTGCCGTAGTAATGACGAAGGCTGGCACAGTAACGAGGAAGGTTGCCCAGGTAATGACAAAGCGCAAGGTTGGGCAGATACATGGCTGATGAAACTTAACCCGAGAATATGCAAGATAATTAGGAAGGAACACAGTGAAACAAGAAGGTCTTAATGTGAATATTATCATAAAGCAAGGAATAAACTGCAGGAATCTGTTGGCGAGAGAGACTTGACAGCAGACCTCATCCTCAGTCTGTTACCAGAGTCCCACTTCAGGAGAATGGTAAAGGAGACAAACTGTCTGCTAAGTACGAGCACTGTACTCAAGTAAGGAAAGAAGGAAATAAGCAAACCGTTCATAGCTAACTTTATGCTAGATATAGACTGCTTGTCAAGTGTGGTCAACGTACTTAAAGAAGCACGAAGAATTAAGAGAGAAGATGCAGAGGAGAGAAACAAGGGTGATACCAAAATGAAAAAATGCTCAGTCATAAGGAAATGTTAGATGCCTTATATTTGCCCACAGAAGAAGAAATAAGAGTAGGAGATAACTTGATCACAATCTTTAAGTTTTTAAACGAGTTTAACGATGACAGAAGCGAACAGTGCTTCGAAAGATGAAGGGATGGAACAACCAGAGGCCACAACATGAAATTAAGCAAGACACTAATCACAAAAGACGTAAAAAAGTACTTTTATAGCATCAGGGTAGTGGATGAATGGAATAACAGGATGGTGAAATTGTAAATGTGGACATAATAAGGAAGTTAAAAAAAAGAAAATTGCATGGTATGGAAAGTTTAAGAGAGGGACACTTAAGTATTAATTTCCTTTCCGTACAGTACAAATAAGTAATTAAACACGAACACACACACACACACACACACACACACACACACATCATTGTATAAACATAGAAAGTGAATTTGTATAAGGATAGCCATTGAATATTATTCTGAGGTTCGCTACATCTTCCCTGCATTCCATTTCCCTTGCGATTAGGTCGGTCGAAAACAAGACATAACCCTGTACTACCTTTTAACAATCAATACCGAAATGATTAGTTTTGGGAGACACTTTTTTTTTCATATAGTGATCAGTCTGAATTAATCATTGCTTGCGATACGCTTGTCATATTATGAAGTACTTAGACTGCGTCATTGTCAAATCTCGTTGTTGTGCCCATTGGTGAAACCCATGATCACTAAACAGGTGTGGGCAACACCCTTTTCCTCTGTTGTAGAAGAATAAATGAAGTAACGAACTGTGGAAGTATAACGTACCAAAATTAAGGTATAAGGTGTTTGATAGCTTAATGAGATGAAAAATAAATATTACAAGAGATAGAGATAAAAAAATGGATTTATGGATGGGATTATGCGTGTTGTCAAAACTCGATACTGAATATGCGAATCTCTGTCCTGGAAGGCTTAATGATATCTACGTCAATTTCGTATGATCAGGGAGTGTTATGGCAGTTGACTGAAACAGGCTGTGTGAATTGGTGGAGAGAAATGTTGAAATGTAGCAAAGAAATTTTACAGAAACGTAATCATGAGTGTCGCGGTAAACAAATTTGGAATGAACTTGGGGATGAGGCTGTCGTTTGGCAAAAAATATTGTAAATCATCCTGATTTTTATATTTTTCTTGATATGAAAGAAAAGATGAGTTCATCAGTTGAAGTTTGGTTACGTCTATCGGTTCGATATGCTTGCAAGAGGTATGTTTGACGCTGTGATACAAGTGTGTGCAAATGATGCCGTTTGTGATGAGAAAGACGACTGACGACTGATGAGCAACGTGATAGATGGCAAAGGATTTCTAGAAAGGTGAAAAGGAGAAATCAAATTCGGTTAGCATCATGTATATAGAAACCTGTTTCTTTTTTTGGGAAGACGAAGTTAGTCTGTGCAATACGGTTGGATGGTGAATGGATGAACGGGGAGTTTCCTTTTCCAGTTATACGGGTGATCTTTTCTTGCATATCAACGCTGCAGAGGTGAAACAAGTTGTACCTGAAACGGCGAAAGCAGTTAAAGAAAAGTTTTTAACTCGTACACTTAGTGACGTCTGCTGGAAGATATGGTTGGTCAGGTACAGGGTGTGATGTAATGAGGAAACGTTACAGTGACAACAGTGACTGTGTAAGAGGAAAACATCAAAAAAAAAAGACCATGAAACATGAGTTATAATCTTGATACGTTAAAGCAGCAGACGTAAAATGATTACAGGTGAAAACGTATTGAAACTGAATGATGCACAGCCGAAGGCATTGTTGTCGACAGTGGATGAGGGAGACTGAGAAGATGGAAAAATAATGTTGGTTGTGTGTCCTTAAGACGGATAAGGAAGGAGGTGTGTGGAGAAGCCTGAGCATCAGTCATCATCCTCAGTAGCAGAAGGAAGTGAACTGAATATAGACAGATATAGGAATACATGATGGAGGGAACATTTATTAAAACCATTCATGTTGAAATTTTTCCTTTCGGTGTTCTCAAACGTCATCTTAGATAAAAGAAAAAGAAGAAACGCTTTGTAGCTCCAACGAGCGAAGACAAACATCAGATTTTGTATCATCTTTCATCCCATAATGAAGAAAGTGATATCACCACGCAATATTCGCACTTCAGAAACTGATGCAATTCATGAGGACATTATTCATTACATAATGCACTTATGAACGTATATGATTATGTCAGGAGCCTTCACGGGCCACCATGAAGACCCCGAGACTGCTGACTGAGTGGCTTGTTGAGAACTTGCAAGTCCTGGGGCTTACAGACAAGCGTCCACATCTGAGAGTTCTCATGTGCGACTAAAAGACGTACCTAGGGTCTCCCACGAAAGAACTTGCTTTAATGTGCTTCAGCTATTCCCGTTAGGGTTCGCCATTTAGGGATGCATTCCACTACAAGTTTGCGGAGAGAGAGAGAGAGAGAGAGAAGAAGAAGAAAAGATATACCACTGGTGAGACAAACCTTCTCCTTTACTGAGGACTATGGCTTCCTGGCATTTGTACCTCACACATCACAGTAGGCTCTCCGTTGTCCTGTCTGACCCCGGCTATATTTCCACTCTCCAGGGATTCCCTCTGACGTCCTGAGGCAGAAGCACTAGCGACGGGAACACAATGTGCACCACTTGAGTCAGTTCATAAATGTGGTCAGAGAAGTAGTAGTCCTTGTCATAGAAAAGCCAATATTGTTACAAAGCTTCAGTATCTATATAATCAGATTTAAAAACCAGAATTTCTTTTGATTTTTGGATACTGAATCCCATTAACTTGAAAATCCATAAGTTCAGAACCTGATAGAGAATCATTCCATGGATGTAGAATTCTTCCTTGTTACTCAGCAAAAGTAAGAGACTTTATATCTTAAAATAATTGTAAATGCAAGATGAAAAAGCTTATGGGATATGTGTAGAGACTGAGAGTTCACCGCAGATTGGCCTGTGGTGGTGATCCGTACAAAGATGAGGCGGGTCTGCTATGGGATCAGGGAGAACTCCCTTTAAAGGGACTGCTGTTGATAGATCCACTGAGGAAGCCACTGTTGAAAGCCACTGAGGGAGTTACTGAGGAAGCAGCTAAGAGTCACTGGGGAAATCACTGAGACAGCCCAATTGACGGTGCCGATAATCAACTATATGTGGTCGAAGCGAAATCCAAGATGTCCGACAAGAGTTGTGGACCTTCTCCAAGTTGTGGCACTGATGTGAGGAGTCCACACCTGCAAAAGGTTTAGGGTCAGACGGGTGAAGTATTTATGAACACCGAACCCCAGCACAGGAGGGTCTGTCAGGGCCAGGTCTACCAGACTCTGTGTCTAGGAAGAGATGTGAACAACACGATATAGAGAAGGAATTTAGAAGTCTGAGTAGGAGAACTCAAATTTGATTAGTATCGTGTATATGGGCTTCTGAACAATACAGTCGGATGGCTAATGTATGAAAAGGGTTTCCCATATTCAGATGTACCGGTGATCATATTCGTTTCTTACATATCGACGCTGAAGAGGAGAACCAAGTCGTACCTGAAACGATGAAAGTGATTTAATGAAATCTTATTTTGTACGCTTTATGACGTCTGCCGATACGTATGGTTAGTCATATCAGGATGTGATGTATAGGGGAAAGCATTAGCTTACAGTGACAACAGCGACTGTATTAGGAAAACATCACAAATGGACGAAGAGGAAGTATTAATGGCTGATAAACGAAAATGTGAAGATACGATGAAAAGCGAGTCATACATCTAGATACGTAGAGGCAGCAAATGTAAAATGATTAAAGAAGAAAAGACACGATGCATACCTGGGGGCAGTGGGTCGACGAGGGTGAGGGAGAAGACGACGCAAGAATCATGATGCTGGTGGCGCGTCTTCGGCGGACGAGGACAGAGGTGGGTGGAGGAGCCTGACCAATAGGTCATAACGCTGAATAATAAAGGAAGGTGAATCGAATATAGACAAATCTATGAATATCAAATGGAGGGAACATTTATCTACATCATCTATGTTGAAATTCATGTTTCGTCACCTTCAGACATGATCTCAGAAGAAAAGAAGCACTTCGCATATTCAGCAAGAAAAGACAAACTTCGGATCATGTATCAAACTATAATCTCATAACGAAGAAGAGCCTGAGATCATTGCGCAATATTTTCACTTTAGAATTTAACGAAACTGAAGAAGACAATATATATTGCATAATACGCACATGAACATTTATTTTGCAAGAGTCTTCATGAGCCACTAATGGGTGCCGTGCCGACCATGAAGACCCCGAGACTGCTGACTGAGCGGCCCGTTGAGAACTTGCAGGTCCTGGGGCTTACAGACAAGCGTCCACATCTGAGAATTCTCATGTTCGTCTAAAAGACGTACCCAGGGTCTCTCATGAAAGAACAACTTTCTTTAATGTATATCATGTATTTACGTTAGGGTTCACCATTTATGTACGTATTCCATTATACGTGTATGGCGAGAGGGAGAGATAGAGGAGGGAGGTGCATGACAGAGAGAGAGAACATACATTAGAGATAAGACAAACCCTCTCCCTTATTGAGCGACCCAGTTCCCTGCCATTTGTACCCTAAACATCACTGTAGACCCTCCGGTGGCCTGACCCCGGCCACATTTCCAGCAGCTGCCACGCTCTAGGGATTCCCTCTGGCTTCCTGAGGCAGAAGAACTATTAAAGGGAACATACTGTGCACCGCTGGAATCAGTCCATAACTGAGGCCACAGAAAAAGTCCTTGTAACTGAAAGATCAATATAGTTAATGAGCTTAGACGTCTATATATTCAAACATAAGAAACTATAATTCCTTTAGCTCATTAAACATTGAATCCCATTGACTTGAAGTTCTAGAAGCTTAGAGGTCTTCCTCTTAAATATTCTGCTAGCAAGAGAGTTTAAAATCATAAATCAAATACAATCGTTAGAAAAACAACTTATGAAATCGATGGAGATGCTGAAATGGTTTACTCTAACTTGATCTATGGTGGTGAAACGCATAAAGATTTGCTGGATGTGCCAAGGAATATCCGTGAAGGCTCTCTCTGATGGAACTTCTAGCTAATGGATCCACTTAGAGAGCCACTGTGAAAGCCACTAAGGGAGTTACTGAGGAAGCAACCATGGGGAATTATTGAGACAGCCACTGACGATACCGAAAATCTCTGTGTTGTCAGAACAACATCCATAATGTCTGCCAAGAGTTGTGGACCTTCTTCAGGTTGTGGCACTGATGTGAGGAGTTCAAGGTGGAAAAGTTTTATGGTCAGACGGGTGGATTATTTACGACTCCAGACCCCAGCACGAGAGAGGGTCGGTTAGGGTCAAAGCTTTCCAACTCTAAGCCGAGAAAGATGAATGTTTACGTATGAATACAGGATATAATGTTATCCTGTAATACACACGAGTATCTTTATCACGCACACACACACACACACACACACACACACGACATTCGC
>JAYMFT010196983.1:0-11753 GCA_038088735.1 Panulirus argus
ATATATATATATATATATATATATATATATATATATATATATATATATATATATATATATATATATACATAAATATACATGCACATACATATACTTCCCACGTATTCCCTGCGTTTCATAGAAGGTGACTAAAAGGGGTGGGAGTGGGGGCTGGATATCCTCCCCTCCTATTTTTACTTTTTCAAAAGAAGGAACAGAGAAGGGAGCCAAGTGAGGATTTTCCCTCTAAGGCTCAGTCCTGTTATTGACACTACCCCGCTAATGTGGGAAATGATGAATAAGTGGGGAAAAATGAATATATATACATGTACATATTCATACTTGTTTGCCTTCATCCATTCCTGGTGTCACCCTGCCTCCCAGGAAACAGCATGGCCACCCCCTGTATCAGCGAGGTAGCGCCAGGAAACTGATGAAAAAAGGCCACCTCCGCTACATTCAGTTTCTAGCTTTCACATGTAATGCACCAAAACCAAAGCTCCCTCTCCACATCCAGGCTCCACAGACATTTCCATGGTTTACCCCAGACGTTTCACATGCCCTGGTTCAGTCCAGTGACAGCACGTCAACCCCAGTATACTACATCGTTCCAGTTCACTCTGTGCTGTGTGCACCTTTCACCCACCAGCACGTTCAGGCCCCAATTACTCAAAATCTTTTTCATGCCATCCTTCCCCCTTCAATATAACTCTAAAGATAGAATAGGCCCCATGCTAATGCCACATCAGTCAAAACTGTTTATAGAATTGATTAGGTTAGTTATTGAATAATGTTATACATGATAACTTAGTAAACAGTAAAGGGCTAAAACAGATGTAAGAAGATACATCTTTTTGTATTCCTATATCAGAATTATTGGAATAGTCAGAAATGCACTTGACTAATGAAATGTGACCTGTTGTTCATGGCTGAATCTTGTCATTGGTGGGCAAAGTTGGCAGTCAAAATAAGAAAATTATGAAGCCAAAAATGCAATCAAGCATGTCTGTAATAAAACGTCCATTCAAAAATTAAAAACTAATGAACAAAGTGAAAATTCGTAACATAACAACTTAAGAAATAAAAATGTTTGTAACCTCAGAAGCAAAAAGGTGTAGACTGTAATGTCATGCCAAACAAAATATAAATTCTGTATGGAACAGGCCCTGAAACCTTAAAAAGAAAGCTTGGTAAATGGTTATGAACATGGCCGGGTAAACTCAAGGTTGACAGATATGCAATGTGAATAGCGGCAGAGAATAACTATAGTTAAGTAAGCAATATGTGTAGTGAGGGTTGTGGGCTACCCCTGCCTGCTGGTGAAACCTCATTGTACATGTACTCTTTCTTCTGTTTGTGCTCCTTCATTATCATGATAAGTTAAGTGGTTTTCAGTCGTTTTGCAAATATTTAGCGCTTTTAATGGTTTCATGAAAAGCAACAGCATTTCTTTAAAAAAGAAAGGTAGGGTGAAAAACATTTTGAGTGCTGAAGCCTGAGCATGGAGGGTAATGGACATGCGTGGGATAGAGTGAAATGGAGCGATGTAGTATACAGGGGGCAACATATTGTCGGTGGACTGAACCAGGGCATATGAAGTAGCCAAGGGAAACCACAGAAAGGTTGTGGTTTCTGTGGAATACACATGATAGAGAATGGATGTGAGCAAATGAGGCCTTTTTCTTTGTTTATTCATGGCACTACCTACCTAACTAACACTGGAAACAGCAAACAAGTATAAAAGAAAGAAACTAACCCAGGAATCCATACCCATTTTAGTACTCGTAAAGATAACATTTTCCTTATTGAATTGTAATTATCAGTGAACATAATGTAGTTTAGAGTATTCCCAAATGTTCTACTTCTTGAATCATCCAGTATACAAAGGTGAAAGAGCTTCTGCTGGTGTATCAACTTTTGAAATGAAAAAACTGAAATACAAACTGCTTTTCATTATATTTTTCAAATCTGAACTGAATATCACAATTGTGAATGTCATTATTAAACATTATTTCATTGATAAGTTTTTTATTTTATACTTAAGGTAATTTGCAAATGTTTCCAATCCTCAAGAATCCTTTGTACTTTTCCAGAGATGTCACGTAATCAACTTAAGTCTGAAGCAACAGTAGATCTTCAGGCCATCCTCCAACGCACCCCTGGCTACCAGTTTGCACTCCCTGACCAGTGCAAAGCATTATTTGGAAGGGACTACTACCCTGCCCTCACCAAGTTTGTGAGTATAGAAAATTAGTTAGTGTTTGAGAAGATTTAGAAGTGGAGGATAGTCCTGTAAGTGTTTAAAGAAGATTGAGAAGTGTATATGTGCATGGTGATGAAGAGGTTGAGGAAGTTTTATATGGAAGAATTTATGTTGATGTGCTGAAGGTTTAGAGGTGATGCACTAAGTGCTGGAGGAAGCAAACGTAAAAAGATTGGGGCTGGGAGCTGGGGAAGGTAATAGGTGTAGAATGTGTTGCTGGAAACTGGGGAAGTTCTAGGTCTGGGGTAAATGAATATGAAGAGGGGTCCTTAGTGTTTGGGTAAGTTAGATAACATTAGGAGATGATGCTAACTGCTTAGAGAAGTGAAGGTGTCAATAAGGTGCTGGGATTTGTAAATTTGGCCTGAAGTGCAAGGAGCAGGGAGAGCTGAAGTTTAGAGGGCAGTACTGTGAAATAAGTGTGGCGCTGGTTTTATGAAAAATTGTACGTGGAGATGCTTACTGTTTGAGGCAAGTAAGGCTGCACAAAGTTATGAGGAGAATGTAGAGAGTCACTAAATGCATTGAGAAAAGAAAGTATAATTGCAGGAGTTTAGGAAGTTAAATGTTAGGTAGTAGTTGGTAGGCAGCCACTGACCAGGGAGGTATATTACCGGTACTACCCACCAGGATATTGGGAAGATTAGTGACAGCTGCATAGTCAGCCAGTATTTCAGTGGTTATCAAGTTGCCGTCATTTGACCAAGGTAGCTGTCTTTTCTTTCTGCCTCATCCACACATGGATTGCTGGCATGCTGTCCAGAAACATACGATCTTTCCTTGTCACACATAGCACTTGACATTGCTTAAGTCACATAATTCATTCTTTGTAACTGTATTTTTCCTGTGATGAGCACTATGCACTAGCCCTGCCTTTTGGCAAAATGGAAGGAGTAGATAGAAGTAGTAGGTAGGGACATTAGACAGGAGAATTAAGTAGAAGCAGTAGGTAGAAATATCAGGTGGGAGCACGGAGCACTAGGTAAAAGTATTACGGTAGAACATTAGGTAGACACTTAGGTAGTAGCAGTCAGTAGAAGCATTAGGTAGGAGCCTCTGAAAATTATGTACTACAGTTGCCTTCTGTTAGTGGCCTGTTAAAGGTGAGGTGCTAAAGGCTAAAAAGTGGCACTGGAGTTCATCAGTTATGGAGACTTTTGCTGTGGTCACCTCCTTGAGGGAGTTCCTAAAGGGAACAGGTGTTAGAGATATAGATAGGAAAGGTGTGAAGGAAAGTGAGAGGTGATGTTGAGAGAGGTCTCACAGTAAGTGATGGGAAAAGCAGCAGAGTTAGGATGAGGAAAAAAAATATGTCCATAAATATAAAGCACAATAATAGATAGAAGTAAATTCTTGAAAAGTATATCAAAAGTGTGTATTAAAGAATCAGCGAAATTCTAATGAATTTAGCCACCAGGGAGTGGAAGTTATGGAAGGTGTATGAGACACTACATTAAGCAGAAGTAATGTGGCTATAAAGTAAGTCAGGAAAATATCATGAAGAAATGGAATAAGCCTATGATAAATGGAAGCATTTTAGACAGTGAGTGATTTGGAGGAAATATATGCTAAAGATATAAAACATATGGATAACACAGAAATGAAAGAAGCACATGTAAGAACATTAAGGTACTTAGAACTTAGTAATGTTTCAGAATAAGTCGTAACTTATAAGCATGAGATGATGATCAAAATAGTAATTAAGCATCATATGGGTAGATCCCAAAGATGAGAATGTATATCCTGTTGAATGAATCCTATTGTCTCTGAAACTGCAATCTTTATTACTCCATGTTATGCATTGATGCTTTTTTTCTAGTACCTCCCACTTGGAAAATTATGATATATACCATACATTGTCCAACTTATTCTGAGTTGTCAGATTGTCAAGATTAACAGTGTTGTTTTTTGACTTGTACATAGGATTTGTGTGACTACCTGTATTGCACTAATGGTGTGGTAACAAAGCCAGCCCACCCTGCCCTTGAGGGATCCTTCTGTGGTTCCCACCGAGTCTGTATTGCTGGCAAATGTCGCCCAGAAGAGGAGCTGGCCAGACTGATCCTTTACAACATTCCCAGTATACCACATAGTGGAGGTAAGTCCTTTCATCAACCATCAGTGTGTTATTTCATATCCAGCATGCCTTACCCCTTTCCCCTTTATTATTCAAGATTTAAGACACATCAATACAACAGTATTGGGACTACCATACCTTCAAAGGTACCCATCACTGTCTTTGTGAATACTGACTTCTCTTCCATACTCTTCTTAATGCACCCAGATCCTTAACCTAATCTTCTACCCTTTGATTCACTTTGGCACCCATGGTTCCATCTGCTCCTAAGTCCTCTCCCAAGTACCTAAAGTGCTTCTCCTCCCATTGGTCTTTTCTATGTAAACTTGCATTCATATATATCGTCCTGTCTTATCCTAACTGTTACATTTCATTACCACTTCAGCTTCTCTACCTTTACTTTCTCTCTTAGAGTTTGTCACCAAACTCAGAAATCTTTCCCAGGAATCTGCCACCGGAGCTCTGTCATTTGCAAACAGCAACAGATTTCCCTTCCATGCCTCTACATTTTTAACACACTGCCTGATGATTTTATCAAGCTTTGGGGAGGGCCCCAGGCAGCAGCTGCCCTGTGGCTGGGTTCCTGGTTGTGGATGATTTGTATTCCATTGGTTGGTTGAGGTGTCAGAATGGTGGGGGCACCCTGTGGCTGGCCTCCTGGTCTTCGGTGGTTTGCTCCCCTTGGCTGGTTGAGATGTCAGGGTATCCTGGTTGTGATTGTAGGTGCTGAGGATATACTGGGGAATCCTAGGCCCTTGTTGGGCTACTGGGGAGGGCTGTGAGGCAAGGGGACTGTATGGATTTTATTCTTGCTAACGCCAGACCATATTGTTCAGCTCTGGGAAAGGTGGCGAGTGTTCTGTGGCTTACTTCCTGGTTGTGGCTGGTGTGTCCCTTGGTTGGTTGAGATGTCAGGGTATCCTGGTTGTGATTTTGGATGCACTGAGGATGCTGGGGAATCCTAGGCCCTTGGTAGGCTATTGGGGAGGACTGTGTGGCTAGGGAACTCTATGGATTTTATTCTTGCTAAGCCCAGACCATTTTATTCAGCTCTGGGGAGGGCCCCAGTCGGCAGGCGTCCTGTAGCTTGCTTCCTGGTGGTGAGTGGTTTGTCCTCCCTTGGCTGGTTGAGGTATTAGGGCACCCTGGTTGTGGTTACGGATGCCCTAAGGATGCTGGGAAATCGTAGACCCTTGTTAGGTTTCAAGGGAGATCTGTGCTGCTAGAGTACACCATGGATTTCATTCTTGCTAACACCAGACCATTTTATTCATTTCTGGCGAGGGCCCCAAGCATAGGGCGCCCTCTGGTTGATTGAGGTGTCAGGGTATCTTGGTTGTGATTGTGGGTGCACTGAGGTTGCTGGGGAATCCTAGACCCTTGATATGCTGCTGGGGAGAGCTGTGTGGCTAGGGACTGTATCGATTTTATTCTTGCTATTGCCAGACCATTTTATTCAGCTCTGTGGAGGACCCTAGGCAATAAGCACCCTGTGGCTGGCTTCCCGGTTGTGGTTGGTTTGTTCCCCTTGATTGGTTGAGATGTCAGGGTATCCTGGTTGTGATTTTGGGTGCACTATAGGTGCTAGGGAATCCTAGGCCCTTGATAGGCTTCTGGGGAGAGCTTTGCAGCTAGGGGACTCTATGGATTTTATTTTTGCTAATGCCAGAGCATTTTATTCAGCTCTGGGGAGGGCCACAGGCAATGGGTGCCCTGTGGCTTGCTTCCTGGTTGTGGTTGGTATGTCCCCCCTTGGTTGGTTCAAGTGTTAGGGTATCTTGGTTGTGATTGTGGGTGCAATGAGGATGCTGGGTAATCCTAGGGCTTTGGTTGCCTGCTGGGGAGGGCCTCAGGTGGTGGGCACCCTGTGGCTTCCTTCATGATTGTGGGTGGTTCTTCCGTCCTTGGTTGAGATGTTAGGGTATCCTGGTTGTTCTTTTGGGTGCACTGAGGATGTTGGGGAATCCTACACCCTTGCTATGCTGCTGGGGATGGCTATGCAGCTAGGGCACTCTATGAATTTTATTCTTACTATATTATCCTCTTAGCTGTTTAAATACTGGTGTAAACTTTTAAGAAATTTAGTTTTCATGTACTACTTAAAGATTTTATCTGAACAAAGCTGCATTGTATGTAATTTGGAAACAATTATTCTAAATGGACTGTAGTGAACTTTATATTAGAAGGCAGTTTAATAAAATAAAGAGAAAACTCAACAAGACAGTTCGCAGTATTTTTTTGAAATACAGTATTACTGTAGTACACACTCTAAACTATATTGCCATCTTATTTTCTAGGCACACCTTCTCCAGTCATTATGTCACCATCCCCGACACCCACAACTACAACATCCTTATCAGCCTCAACCACGCAACCACTTGAAACCTCAGCAGAACCATGCACAACAATATGTGGTGCCACCAATAGTCCTGCGGTACTGCCTTTAATGATATCAGGTAACTGCTCTTGCAACCTGACTGCTGATACCCCTCCCTCCCTGTCGAATATTCCAAGAGAAATCTGCCCTTTCATTGCACCAGTTTATCATCCACTCTTTAACTGCTCTACAGAATGCTCAGAGTATGACCTTCATATTGATCTTTCATCAGGAAATCTGACTAGGGTACATAGTGACATGACCCAGCTGGAGAATGTTGCTGAATCATGCTTCTTTGGAAGTTATACCATCATTTCAGATGACAAGACAGAGAGGCTGTCAGAGGCCATCCTCAAGGACATAAGAGATCCAGTAAAAGATCCTTATGTCTGTCAAGC
Organism: Panulirus argus; assembly: GCA_038088735.1. NCBI lineage: Eukaryota > Metazoa > Arthropoda > Malacostraca > Decapoda > Palinuridae > Panulirus > Panulirus argus. The sequence continues at coordinate 7,095 of JAYMFT010196983.1, forward strand.
CCTTCCACATTTGCTCCATCCAGCCCTTCACTGCCCAAGACTAAACCTATTGGATTTGGAGAAAGACTGCATGCCTCAGAAGATTATTCTTAAGATGACAAAGTATAACTATACTTATGTTCCTGAAAAGCAAGATGAAAATCTGGGCAAAGCCATCCACTGGAAAGGCATAAACTATTCGTTCCTGGGAAATACAGAAAATGATGGTGAAGAAGAGGCTCGTACTCTGTTCGCTCCACTTACTGGATTGAAGGAAAAGGAATCTCAGTTTAGCTTTGTTAAGTGTGATTTGGAGACTAAATTTCCCAAAGAATTAGAAAATTTGCCAGAAGCTATTTGTCTCTTCTTGGCCCCAGCTTTACATAATTTATTCAATTGTTCCTTTAATTATAAGTGCCCGGAACATGTTCTTTTCATCAACTTGTTGGATAATAATGTCACCAAAGTGCCCGTGAAGACCCTTTTCCAGCAGGAACTTCCTTGTACAATCTGCCAACCAAAAGAGCAAAGCATAAGTAATGTGTTGGTTGATGTAATTCAGGCTATAACTGACATCACAGTTGATCCAAACAGCATATGCAAGTTACTCCCATCATCATGGCAAGCCTGGTTACCCAGCTGTGGCACAGCATCTTTGATAGCAAGTGTCTCAGAGGATGCCTGCCCTCCTATCAAGATAATCATCCAGGCTGATGACATTGCTTTTAAATATACCCCTGACTCAGAGGATGAAGACCTGAAGATTCGACCCATGATTGAATGGCGAGGAAAGTCGTATGTCTTAGAGAAGGTCACCACTACCATAGAAATAATAGCAATAATGGAGGAGGAATATAATTTAGATTTTAATGTTCAGATTTCCAGAAAGGGTGTGTCACATGAACTAGCTGTGATGCCACATCTGGGTAAAAAGAGTTTCCAATTGTCACCTGATGTCAAAGTAACATCCAGCGACAAATCTGGCAGCTCATCTAGATCATCAGTTGAAGACATCTCCCAGGGCACAGCACCAAGGACTTCATTTAATGTCCTACTTAGCCAGTCACTTCAGGAGTATGTGGGACAGAATGATGTCTTCCTACCTCTCAATGCCCCCAAGGTTAGTTAGTCACAGGGCATGGATGTGACATTGCTTTTATCAGATCTAGTAATTTATGCACATAATAGTGTGAATGCAAGAACATGTTTGCACATCACTGTTAAATTGTTTCATTAGAATATGTTGTAAAAATTTGCATTTTTATATTTAAGTGCTTGTTTGTATAACCCATAATTATACTGCCGTCTTGCTAAAGAATTGTTTCTTGTCTTCCTCCTTGTTGTGACTCGTGGCATGGTGCAGGCAATGCCACAGACAAAGGTTAGTGCATGCAGTGTAACGTGTGGTCCAGGGATGCGTCTAGTGCAGATGGAATGTGTTGATGTCTTGACAAATGAGGTAGTTGATGATGATTCTTGCCAAGGTTACATTACCCCCACACGGCAACTAGAGCCCTGCCATATGCCCCAGTGTCAGCACCCCAGGTAATGTATTATGAAACAACCAGATGACTCATGGAATTATGTCATTCTGTGGGCTCTGGAAGAGTTTATGAATGGACATTCTCCACACTCAGTAGAAGTGCTGAAATCATCTGTTTCTGTTTTTGATAATTAAGAAATACTTATGTATATTAAAGTACACAGTGATTATTCCATCCAGTTCTGTGCTTATATCTGTTATAACTGTATACTTTAGTGCCATTATTTGAAAAGAACAAATTGAATATTTAGCACATGCAAACAATGGATGTGACTGAAATACAGGTTAAGATGCACCTATAGAATAAAGCTAATGAATAACTGACGCTATATAAGGTTGCATACTGAACCTTAAGACTTGGATAAACTAATGAAAAAGTTGCAGAAATTATTTTATGAAAGTGAATTTTATTAAAGATTTTGTCTAATTTGATGTACCAGCTGGAGTGTTAGTGACTGGGGAACCTGCAGCGAAACGTGTGGTGCTGGTGTTCAGTACCGACGTGTGGAGTGTGCCATTCATATTAACCAGGATCAGATTGAGCAAAATGCAAACAGTGGAAATAACCTACTAACCCAAGCCAGCCTTGTAGTGGATGATCAGCAGTGTGAAGGCGATCCCCCTCATCGTTACAGGGACTGCAAGGGTTCCTGTCTTCCCGGTCAGTTACACTACATCATTATATTAATGATTTTGCAAGATTTTATACATTCTTTCCTGCCCCAGGAATCTCTTCCTTGGAGCTTCCACAGCGCACAGGAAGGTGACCACATCCACCAGGCAGGACAACAGGTTAAGGAGTATGGTAATGGTGCAGGACAATTACTGGTCTCCTCAGAATGGGAGTTACGTCTTGGGCATGACAGGTCATGTGATACATTGATTCTACCTTTGTAGTGTTTTAGAGGTGAGTAGTGTCCAGAATGCAGATGGGAATTTAGTGTCAGATGTGTGATTGTTTGGTGGGATAGAGTTCAAGAATGAGTTGGCAAGGCTGTTGTTAAGTGCTTGTCAAGCCATTGTGTGTGTGTGTGTGTGTGTGTGTTCAGTCATCACCATGTTTGTTAGGGAAGGATATCTGTGAGTATAGGTTGCTGAAGTGATAAGCTGGGATAAGTCTTTTTTTTTAACTTTAGGGTTGGCAGTTGGTTCTGGGGTGGTTTAGGTGGGAGGGTGGCCTAGTGCTGTTGCAAAACCTCAGGTGCTGAGTATATTAAAGTTCAATTGTATTGGTAGTATTTTTGTTTTATTATGCAGGTATTGAGTGTTTATGATTGGTTGCTTGGCAGCCAGCTGTTTTCAAAGGACCATGTGTGTATAGTTTGCAAATATTTTATTTGTGTCTTTTTACAGGGTGGATAACCAAGCAGGTAAAGTGTAGTGTGAGGCTAAGTGGATATTCTGTTTCTAGAGGATCCTCAGGGATATTTTACACATCCAAAACTGGTGCTGTTAAGTGTTCTGAGGGTGTGTAGTTTGTTTATGATCTTTGTATCAGTGTTTGTGATATGGGGAGTAAAGGAAACTTGTACATTGTATTTACACAGAATGGTTTCAGTTCTCTTGATTGCAAGTGGTTGATCATTCAGGGCCATAGAAAGTTGTAGGGTGGATTTGTTGGTCCAGGGTGAAGAAGGTGATGGTGAATGCTGACATTTTAGTTTGAGTGAGCCAATGTTCTGATTTTCTGATGTAATTTTGCTTCTTTGTTGTTACCAGAGTACAGTCAGTGTTTTATGATGTGATTTCAGATCATCTGCATATGTGTGGCTTGCATGAGGCAGTCAGAGGTCATGCAAGATATTGTCAAGGATCATGGAAAGGACTGCTCCTTGGGAAAGTTCATTGTAGAGCTAAATGGATTTTGAGGTGAAGCTTTTGTGATTGATTCTGGTGTGCTTTTCGTTTGCTTGTGGCTTGTCAGACAGGCGTGAAATAGTCTTTATGGCAGAATCAGCAATCTAGGATCTTGCTTTTTCGTGCAGAATTTGCATGAGTGGATTATCTTGGTTTATAGTATAAGTTAACTCATGGAGAATTTGCGTGAGCTATGTAGGTGTGTGGTAAACTCAGGAAAAATGTCATTAGTTATCCCTTAAGCTTTGCTAAAGTTCCATCATTATATTTAAGACTTGTTTGTTTTATTCATATATAGGATTCCTTTTGGTTTTATATATTTAATATTTCTCATTTTGCCTGTAGCAAAACAGTGGCATAAAATCATAAACAAAAATGTTATGTACACAGATTATATTAAATTCTAATTGTTATTCTTTTTGGTCAGCACCATGGTGTGAGGATGCAGAGGACTGTTTCAACTACAGCGATGTTCAGATCTCCAAGGATTTTGACTATTGAAAAAACTTTCCAGTTTTAATGCACCAGTTATTTCATATAATTACACAGAGCTTTAATTTGATGAGAAAGCTGACTGTTTTTATTTCTCTGCCACTGCATGTAAGGGCAATATTGTTAATTTTGCCTAAGCAATGTCTCAAAAGGATAAGAACAACACACTTCCAATCATCCAAATGGGCTATTTCCTGTATCTGAATATATAGCAGGATACATAAAACACCAGATCATATAAGGATTCATTTCAGTGCCAGACATCTTTCAGTATTCATTTTATGTATATTTATCATAACTGATGATACACAATGGGACAACAGTACATCTATTACTCCTGTAACTGTAAGGAATGAATAAGCCCCTGGTTTTATTACAAAGATTGTTTACTTAAACATTCTGGTAATTTTGCTTAGATATACATATTTCTAAATTCACATCACATACCAAAGCACTCATTTTAGAAAAATGTTCATATTATCAACAAATTCAGATTCACAATCATTCTGAAGCCATGGTAATATTAAGATTGTTCCCATTTACAGCATTATAGAATGATCAAACAAATTATGGTTAATATATTTACAAAAAAATATTTACAACAAAAGTGTTACATTTTATTATTTGTTTATTTTATTATACTTGATCGCTGTTTCCCACGTCAGTGAGGTAACGCTAGGAAACAGACGAAGGAAAAAAACCATCCCCCCACATACACACATATATACATACATGCACACATATGCACCGTACATATATATATATATACATATCAACATATACATATA
>JAYMFT010196994.1:0-11753 GCA_038088735.1 Panulirus argus
TGCAAACACCTTTTTTTTTAGCTGAAGATGATTCACAGGGATACGTGGATGAAAAACGATGGAAAAATGAACAAATGGATGTGTGACTATGTGGTAGGAGATGAAAGATTGAGAAAGGTTGTGCTGGATACTTGAGTTGTGTGAGGATTCTTTGGAGATTTTGACCATTTTGCAGTTCTTGTAGGGGTTTGGATCAGGGAAAAGTGGAGTATAGTGTAAAGAAGAATGGAGAGTAAAATTGTTGGCAGTTGAGATGAATCAGAAAGAATGCAAGGAGTATGAAAGAAGGGCAATAGAAAGTTTTGATTAAAGTGCAGTAAATGTAGGAATGGAATACTGTCATGTGTGAATGAGGTGTTTAAATGTTTAGTAAAAGACTGTTATAGATTCTAGAATTAGTAGTTGGACACAAGGTAGTGAAATATATGAATGATAGTGGAAATGCTTGGTGGACAGATGAAAGCAGAAATCCTGTGGAAGAGAGAAAAAGGCATGTGGTAGATTGCTTGAAAGGAATATACCATGAAAGTTCAGCAAAGGAGGAGGAAAATATAAGATGTGTAAGCGGAATCTTAAGAAGCTGACAGAGGAAAGTCAAAGAAAGAGTAGATGAAGATTTTGGAAGAATGTTGAGTAAAAAGTTTAGGGATAATAAGACATTCCACTGAAAGGAGATGGAAAAAGAAAAGAGGTGGATGTAAGAGTGAAAATATAAGTGTAAGAAGTAAGGAAAGATAGATTTTGAGTTCAAAGGAGGAAGTGAAAGGAAGTTTGAATTTTTGAAGAACTGATGAATGTTGGAGAAGGTTAAGCAGCAGTTGTTACATGCATGTGTATGGAGAATGGAAGGAAAAGAATACAAGTGCAGGGGAAATAGCAAGAAGGAAGGTAAGTAGGGTGATCTTTAGGTTAAAGGTAGGAAAGGCACTTGGAGTGGATGGGATTATGGCTGACGTAAGTATGGAGGAGAAAGTGTGAGAGCATGGATGCATTTGATATGTAATTTAGCATGGAAGCCCAAGGATTGGGTGAAAGCTATTATTGTTCCTTTATTCAAAGGAAAAGGTGCTAAGGATGTATGTAGCAGTTATAGGGGAATGAGTCTGTTAAGTATACCAGGAAAAATGTATGCTGTAATGTTAATTGACAGTGATGGAAGAGCAAGGGGGTGTTAGGAAAGGTAGGGGATGTGTGGATCAGATTTTTGTAATAAAGATGACCATGAAAAAGTATTTAGCAAAAGGTAAGAAATTGTATGCAGCTTTTATGGAGCTGGAGAAAGCGTATGACAGAGTTGAGTGGAATGCTTTTTGGGATATGTTAAGGATATATGGTATAGAGAGACAACTGTAGGATAGTGTAAAAGATTTCTATAGAGGAGCAAATGTGTGTGTAAGAGTGGATGGAGAACAAGTGAAAGTTTTGGGATACAAGTAGGTGTGAGGCAGGACTGGGTGATTTTTACTTGACTTTCTAATATATATATATATATGGATGGAGTGATAAGAGAGATGAAAGCAAAACTAGGGAAAAGGGGTGCAGAGATGGAGTGTCTTGGTGAGATATGGTGGGTAGTGACAGAACTATTTGTGGATGATACTGTGTTTTGTGCAGAGAGTGAAGAGGAGTTTCAAATGGTTGTAAGTGTGTTTTATGATACATGTAAGTGGAGGAAATTGAAGGTAAATACAAGTAAAAGTAAAGTAATGGTGTTTGAAAGGAAACAAAGTGAAAGTATAGATTTTGTAAAACCAAATGGAGGTAAAGAAGAAAGTGTACTAAATTGTGCTGTGGATATGGGAGGAAAAAGACTAGAAGAAGTGAGGAAATTTAAGTATCTGGGAGCTGTCTTGGATAAGTGTGGTAATATGGAAGGAGAGATAAGGGAGAGAGCAGTACAGGATAGAAAAGTCATTAGGTCCCTTGTTAGAATAATGAAGGGGAGAGGTGTAAGTATTGGAAGTGAAGAGAGGATTAAGGGACAGCATAGACTTCCCAACCCTGACTTATGCAGCCAAAACATGGATGTTGAATGAGGCACAGAATTGAGGTATTTAAGAAGAGTTTTTGGTGTGACTGGATGGCATGAAGAAAGAAATGAAAGGATGTATGAGGGATGTGATATGGCAAGGAATGCAAAAGGAGTGAATTGTGGAGTGGCAGAATGGGTGAAACATAATACTTTTAGGTGGTTTGGGTGCAGGAAAGAAAGCAAGACTGGGAGTTTACAAGGAGAGTGTATAATAATACAATTAAAGGGGTTTGTGTGAGTGGGAGACCAACTGTGACATGGGCAAATAGGGTAGAGTAATACTGGAGGGAGAAGAACAGAGGAAGAACACATGGAATGGTGTATGCAAGGGAGGCATGTAAGGCCACCCCTTGATGGGAGTTCCCAGAGGGAACGGGTATCAGAGATATAGAAAGATAGATCCTTTCTTATGGTTAGCCTGCTATTCATGCCTGAGAATAATCAGAAATGAGTGGTTACATCATCCTTCCAACTTGGGTCTTGTATAGCTTGTCTCCAGTTTGCCAGCTCAACATCATTTAAACCAGATTAAAGAAAATGTTGCAATATGGTTGCCATTGTACAGAAATTGGGAATTCTTCTTCAAACCATTATGTCTGCTAAAAACATTGTCCGCCTCCCCCTTATATTTTCAAAGGCGATATGCAATTAAGGTTTATTGTGGATACAAGCATATGACACACTCAGGGTGAAATCAGTTTAAATATGTGAGCACCAGCATTCTCCTCAGTGTTCTTCTGGCTATCTTGAGAGAAATGTGTTCTCTTTTTACTCATTCTGGCTGTCTTCATTATGAGAACTTGCTTTTAGGTGATGTAGATCTTCCAACTGTGCCTGAAGATGGTTGGCTCTTAATCTTTCACAGGAGGAGAAAGTATTATAGATATGGGGGAGAAAGACACAAAGAAGAGATAAAATTTAAGTATTTAGAAGCTATCTTGGACAAGTTTGGTGATATGTAAGGAGAGATAAGGGAGATAGCAGTACAGGGTAGAAGAGTCATTGGGTCCCTTAATAAAATAAGGAAGGGTAGAGGTGTAAGTATGGAAATGACGAAGGGACTGAGGGACAGCATAGTCTTCCCAACCCTTACCTATGCAGCCGAAAAATTGACTTGGACTGGGTCACAGAGGTCAAGAATCCAGGCTTTGGAAATGAGTTATTTAAGAGGAGCATGTGGTATGATTAGGTGGAATGAAGAAAGAAATGGGGAGATGTATGAGAGATTTGGTATGGCAGGGAATGCAAAGGGAATGAATTGCTGAGTTGTAAAGTGAATGAATCATAACACTTTGAGGTGGTTTGGGTTTGTGGAAAGAATGCAAGACAGGGAGATTACAAGGAGAGTCTATGATAATATGATTAAAGGGGTTGGTGTGAGAGGAAGACTGCCTTTGATATGGGGAAACAGAGTGGAAGAGCACTGGAGGGAGATAGATGGTTGAGGAATGTGTAAATACACTATGGAGATAGATGGTTGAGGAATGTGTAAATGCACTTATAATCACTCTATTGACATTTTACATAAAGTTTTACAGGCAGATATTACTTTACAATTGAGGTTGGGAAAGTGTGAGAGGGACAATGGAAATTTTTTTAAAGGCTAGGACACAGTACCTTCTGGCATAGCTGCTGGGAGGTATCTGATGCACTTATTACACATGCTGTGTAGGGTTACCATACGTATAGAGGTGGATTACCGTGACAGAGCAGGCTTCAGGGAGCAACTCATCAAAATTTCACACGTCAGTTGGAATCATCCTAATTAAGGTGTTTTATTTTCTTTTGAGTGATGCAACACTTGAGTCAGGTGCAAAATGGATGTGACTAGAAATAGATGAGGTATTCATATCATATTGCACCAGTATATTTAGGACTAGATAGTAGTCCATAACCATCTACGTATATGGTTTTACCATTTGGTTCTTCATTTGATGAAAAATATTTGTATTGATAATGCATTTAATCATGTTTTTATGTGGTCTTGTTCTGTATGTCATGTAATGTGGCTAAAATTTGTAGACATTGATTAATTAGATATTAAGCCAGAGATCTTCTGTAATACTCAAGTTATACTCAAGCACCTACAGTACTGATTTTCAAGACAGCTTGAGCAGTTCAATTGAAATAAATGTACTGTATGTGACAAAATGTTATGTTTGTAAAAACCTTGTCTGCCCTCCATATATTTTCAAAGGCAGTGTATGGCAAAGTTTTATAGTGGGTACAAGTATATAATGCTGTCAGGGTGAAATCATCATACATCTGGTTGGTGAGACTAGTGATTCTAAGGGTGTAAGCACCAACACTCCACCTCAGTGTGCCTCAGGCAATCTTGCAGGAAGGATTTTCTTTCTTCACTCTTGCTGGCTGCCACGTCATTTTGGGAATTTCACTTCTGGGCACTTTATTTGCTTCATCTGTACTTCAAGATGGTTGTTTCTTACCTTTCTAAGGGAAAGGAGGCCCTAATTCTCACCAGGAAGTAAGAAAATGTAGGTACATGTGAGACTTTCAGGTCCAATGGATGCTTCTTCCTGCTACACCTCATCAGTGCCTTTTTTCATTCAGGAGATCAAAACAATATGGACCCAAAACATAGGCCTAGAATACTTCAGTAACTTTGCCCATCCACATCCAGATGCTTCTGGATGGTAATCCAGGCTAAAGGAGAGAAAACAAAGTATTAAAAAGTAAGCATGATATTGCTTTTGAAAATGTATGGGGAAGCAGACCTGGGTTTTTGTAGACATTGTAATTGGAGTTGCTTGAGGATGTTTATAATACGTATTTCATTTCCTGTGTTAATGTAAATTTTTTCTTACATGACTTTTAACCCTTGAAAAGCAATCAACAACAGTTGATGTGTTCTGAGAGAACTGTGGCAAGCAACAACTGATGTGCTAACTTCTGTCTTTGTTTAGATATCCAACTGACTTATCTTGTCATTCATAGCCTGTAGAGGCCTCTTCCATAGCTTGGAAATTGTGGTAAAACAATTCCGCTTTCCTTAGGACCACAGCAACCACCATTATAAGTACATGACCGTCCACCAGAAGGTTGAATGTACATGATTACTGTGGAAAAAATGTAGGTTGTTGGGTGTCCTAAGTTATCAACAGAAACACTTATTAGTTGGGAAGGAAAGTTAAGAACAAAATATAAAATGTGTAGGGATAATTGACTTCAAGTGATTTTAGAAGTTATACGTTAAGAGAGGGAGGCCAGCAGTCGACGCATCCCCACTGAACATGCACTTGTGGAAAGAATTATATGACTTTTTCTGATCTTTTAGATGTAATCCTGGGGTAGTGAAAGACTGTTAACAAGTGATAGGTAAAGAGCTTTGATATTTCTGTAGAAAAAAACAGTTCCAGTATTCCACTTACATATGCCTGCAGCCATTTGATTTACTCCCACTTATATGTTGTGTGAAATGTTTAATGTTTTTATTTATATTATTGTTACTTATTACCAATGCTGTGCTTGTGTATGAAATTAGAGTTTGAGTGAAGTTAGAGTATAGTGTTCACTGTATAGAAAGAAAAATCCTTCAATATCCTCTTCACTCTTGCCGAACAGTCTCACTCATCCTGAATGTTAAAGTGAAAGTTTAGTATTTCTAAATATTTTCATGTTATTTATTGTCAACACTGTGCCTTTGTATGAAGTAAGAGTACAGTTGGAAAACAAGCTCGCTAGAGGGATTGGAATGTTATCTCCACATCTTTCTCTTTTATCATGAGCTGTCATACAAATCCTTTACACCCTCCCTGGCACTCATTTATCACTGGACCAGGCCAGCAGAGAAGTATTGGCATAACTATTTGTGTATTTTCTTTTATTTTTGAAGGCTGATATATTGTTTCATAGATTTTTTTGCTCACTGCTTAGAGACTTGAAAATTTAGAAGCTCTCATTAAAACAAATCAGAATTCTATTGTGCTTCTTAGAAGAAGGAGTTGCATATATGCACCCTGACAGTCTTTGAAATGGACGATCTTCTTCGTCGCCTTTGTGAAGGGTTATAGATGTATAAGGAAGTATTTGTTTTGCAGGCATCTCATAGATTACTAGCCTCATATTCTACCTTTCAGATGATATACTGTGTTTTTATTGTCTTGTATGTGTGATATAATTGTACTTGCTGTTCACTAAAGATTCGTTTATGTAAACCAGCAGCATCATCTATTTATGCTTTGGTAGTTGAACTACTTTTAACACCACTTTTATAGAAAATAGGATTTAAAATCTCATGTATATGTCAGGACATTTCCTTTTCACAACTATGTGTTTAAAAGCAGTATATGGGGTGTTTAGGTGATAGTAGTACAGTAAAACCTCTGCTATACAAAATGCTTGGGGGAATCAGCAGTTTTGGAAAAGAAAATTACCGGTTATTCAAGTATTTTGATATGTTAAATAATCCAGAAATTTTATTATTTTAAAGTGTTTTACATCTATATGTCTACCTATATCTCTTATGACCGTTTCCTCTGGGAACTTTCCTCAAGGGGTTGGCCATGGCTAAAGAGTCCACATATCCCTGTCCTTACATGCCTCCCTTGCATACACCATTCCATGCATTCTTCCATTTCTCTCCTTCCAATATTTTTCCACCATTTCTCTCCCTCCAGTATTGTTCCACTTTATTTGCCCATATCATAGGCAGTCTTTGATTGTTCTATTGTACATTCTTTTTGTGAACTCAGTGTTGCATTCTTTTCACATGCCCGAGCCACCTCAAAGTATTATGTTTCACCCATTCTACCACTCCACAATTCATTTCATGTGCATTTCTTGACATAACACGTTTCTCATACACCCCTTCATTTCTTTCTTCATTCTGTCTAGTCATACCACATGCTCCTCTCAAGTAGCTCATTTCCACAGCCTGGATTCTTGATTGCTGTGACTCATTCCACAGCCTTGTTTTGGCTGCATATGTTAGGGTTTGGAGGACCATGCTGTCCCTTAATCATCTCTTCTTTTCCATACATACACCTCTGCCCTTCATTATTCTATTAAGGAACCCAGTGACTCTTTTGCCCTGTGCTGCTCTCTCCCTTATCTCTCCTTCCATATCACTAGACTTACTCAAGACAGCTCCTGATCACTTAGATTCTCTAACCTCTTCCAGTCTTTCTCCCCCATATCCAAAGCATAGTTTAGTATACTTTCTTCTTTCACTTTATATAGTTTTACAAAATCTGTACTTTCGCTTTGTTTCCTTTCAAACACCATTGCTTTACTTTTCCTTGCATTTACCTTCCGTCACCTATGCTTACACACATAAAACACACGTACAACCTTCTTCAACTCCTCCTCACTCTCAGCAAACAACAATATTATCTGCAGACAGGCTTTCTACTAGCCACCATATCTCACTGCCTCATGCCATCTTTGCACCCCCATTCCCAAGTTTTGCTTTCCTCTCTCTTATCACTCCATCCACATATATATATTAAAAAGCCATGGTGACCTTAAACAACCCTGCCTCACACCCTTATGTGTACTGAAACTTTCACTGTTGCACATGCATGTACTCATCTGTAGAAAGCTTTCACACAATCCAACAGTTGTCCACCTACCCCATATATCCTTAAGACATCCTATAAAATATTCCACTTGACTCTGTCATACGCTTTCTCCAGGTCCATAAAAGCTGTCATACATTTTTTCTAGATCCATGAAAGCTGTATTCTTCTTCTTGCCTTTTGCTAAATACTTTATCATGGTCATCTTTACCACAAAAATCTGATCCTACTACCTTCCCTAAAAACTTTGCACATCTATAAATATTTTACTAGAGGAGATATCAGTATCTGTAAGCAAGTAAACAAATGACATTGAAGTCCTTCAGAAGTGCTGCCTTGGACTTGCCCATAGCCAGCCTCGTGCACAAGTCCTTTTTTTGAGACTTAAAACATTTCTCTTGCACTTCATGCAAAACATGAATGGCTTTAGTAGCTGTCAAGCAATTGCTGATGACAATTAAAAGGGGACATTGTCCATGGTAGTAATCCAGGGTGCACAATCACATACTTATGCAAGACCAGCACACAGCACCATGCCAGAAAGCAAATCACCAGCGGCACAAAATTCCAGAAATATTTTTACCTTTTTTTTCTAATTATTTTTTTGGTATTCAAGGGTTGCCAACTGAAATTGTAAACGTACATTGTGTTGAACATTTCGTAGTTTTGAATTATGGAAACAGAGGTTTTATTGTATTTCACTCTAGAGTTCTTTTGTTTCTGAATAGTATATCAGATTTGTTTTATTGTCTAACATGTACTTAGATTGAAAACAAGTGTGGATGTATTTGTAATGAACATGCAAGTGTCTGTGCCCCTTTTGCATGCATCCTCTTTTTTTTTTTTAAGCATCTTTTTTAATTCTTTTAGAAGTGAAATACTAGAAAGGGGGATTTCCAGCCCCCTGTTCCTACCCCTATTAGTTGCCTTCTATGACACGCAGGGAATACAGAGGTAGAATTCTTTCTGCCCTACCTCTCTATTGCTACGACTCCCTTCATAGTATTACACATGACAGCTAGAGAATGGATATGAGTGGATGTAGCCTTTCTTTGTCTGTTCCTGGATAGAGAGGGAATTGGCGATCAAGTATATTAAAAGAAATCTTTTGAATTAAATGTAATACATAAAACCAGTTTCGAGATTTAAAAAGTTATGAGATGCAGGCACTTGCCATCCACTGACCCTAATGCATCCTGTTATGTTTAAGTCATGTAGGCTTCGACTCACAATAGACCACAGGGGAATGGGTAACCAGGCCACTCTTTTCAACATAAGCTGTGATTGGCTAGCTTGCAGATTTTGTTGTTTGAAGATAGCAGGTGGTTTCACAGGGTATTTTACTTAATGTTTTATGGTCAAGCTATCTTAGGTAGTTTAACATATATGCATATTTCAGGCATGTTTGACCATTGTAATTAGTCTGTACATAATTTTTTTTTTAAGGTTTGTTCAAGACGCCTTTGTTGATGAACCTGCCCGACAAAGTACAGAACTTCTTGGCCAAAACTGTACCATTCCCACAGCGTTTAGGTGACCCAGATGAATATGCCATGATGGTGCAAGCAATCATAACAAATCCTATGATGAATGCAGAGACTGTGCGTTTAGATGGGGCCATACGAATGCAAGCATGAGGTTAATCTCCTTTCTTTCCCATTCTTTTCCTGTACATAACTTGAATAACTATTGATGATATTTGTGAGTATGAAATGCAAATACTTATTAGGTCTCAATAAAGTCAGTTTGAATTTTACAAAATGAATCCTTAATTTAGGCTCTTACATCCCTACTGTTGTAAAGTGGTTTACTTATTTTCTAAGGCATGGGAAGTGGAAAAGCTGTTTGTGTTTATCATTTTTTAAAATTATTGTAGTACAGAGTAAACAAAGGTAAAATCTCATCTTGTACATCAGTGTGTTGTGTTAGAAATAAAGCAATAAGAAATTACTTTTAGAAATAAGATGCTATGTATTTTCATATATGTCATGCATATATTTAACCTTCTCCAAGAAGTTTCGTTGTTAGCTAGTGCTTGAAATATTTGCATCAGTAATATTTGTTTTATATATAATTGCTTTTCCTGCATGAGCATGGTATATGGAACACATGAACAATGACCATATTTACAAACATTCACTCTGTAGCTCTTATATAATGCCCTGAAACCAGAGCCTACCTACTACAGCCAAACTCTACAGATTATCCCAAGGTCTACCTTGATACTTCATGTACCCTGGCTCAACCCATTGCCCCAGTCCAGAACATTCTATCCTATGCATGTCTTTCACCCTTCATGTTCTGGCTATGAAACCTCATTGCTTCCCCTCCTCCATCCTTCTGTCTCCCTGGTCTTCTTTTACACCTTATCTCCCTTGGCTTCTGAGACATAGATCCACTTTCTTTGCTCATGCTCACCATATGTCCAAACTAGTTCAGCACACCCTAGTCAGCTCTCATAATTAGACTGGGGTTACTACCACACTCCTCTCTTTCACAGTCATTCCTCAAATGATTAACCTACCTTACACAACATACTGTCCTTAGGCAGGCATTTCATTTCCAACACATTCACACACTTCTGTTCTTTGGGACCCAAGACTCGCATCCCTGCAACATTGTAACATTGTTGGGACTACTGTGCCCTCAGACATACCCATGTTTTCCCTGACCTCTGTCCACACACTTATTGTACCTAGGATCTTGCCCCCTCTCCCTGCGACTGTTTTCAGCCCCAATGGCTCTATGTGCTATCATGTCCTCTTTCAGGTATCTACAGTTACTTTAGGTTCTCCCCATTCAAACAAATTTACACTATACTTATCCTGTCTTCTACCCCTGCTGCCTTACTTTTGTCCTCATTTACTCTCAGCTCTCTCCTTTCACACTCTTAAACTTTGTCACCAGCTTCTGGAGGTTCTCTTTGGAGTCTGTCATGTCTTTTGTAAAAAGTTACTGATTCACCTCCCATGACTCCCATCCTCATTATACTGTAGACCCACTTTTCATTCTAAAACCCTTTCTAAAACCCTTGCTTTCATCTCCCTCACCACCCTGTTCATAAACAGGTTAAATAACTGTAGTGACATCTCACACCCTTGACAGAAGCCCACCTTTCAATGAGAACCACTTAACCTCCTCCCCTCAAAAATTTGTAAATACTCTCCCTGTCTGTTTTCCCCCTTTCTCAATTCTCACTATATTTCAATTAGGGCCCGGCCTTCATGTGGACTTTTGTCCATGACTGGAACCTTCAACATAAAAAAAAAACTTATTCTTCCTAAGCAAGAGGTGCCACTGGGGCAAATTAGTAGAATGTTTCAAGATACTGAAAGGACTTAACACCGTTGATATTGAACATTTGTTTAAAATAGCGCCAGCATTACCGACGAAAGGAAATGGATGGAATCTTAGAGGTCACCGAGTTGTTCTTGATTGTGTGAAATATTTTTTTACCAGCGACATTATTAATGCATGGAATAAGCCCCGAGAAAATTTTCATAATAACACCCCTAATAACTTCAAAATTAGGCTTGATCATCACTTGTCACTCTCCGTTATTAATTCATCTAATAAGTTATCAAAACGTAGTGGTATATCATGTAATCTTCTGAACCACTGATCTCTCTCTGACCATGTTGTGGTATCATAGTAACATTGCTAAACACATGTTACCTTCTTTGAGAGAGGAATTAAGAATTACTGTATCATGTCTCAACATCAGGAATAACATAAGCATGGCAAGTCGAAAAACTGAAGCTTAAGTTTATCCTTTGTATTGCCTTTATAAAAGAAAGTGAAGGGATGCATGTCGTTGGTGTTGGGTTGCATGACATATTCATGTCCTTTCTACCTTATGGCTTTCCTTTGAAATTTTCCCTCAGGCTTATTAATCTTGCAAGGTATGTTTTCTACCTGTTTTCCTGCCGTTGTGTGCAGGATGGGGTGAAAGGTGGGGGGGGGGGGAGAGCTTTTGTTTGCTCTCCTTTCCTTCTACTGCTTACAAGGGGTACTTTTTCTTTATAGCGTTAAGGCTAGACCATCTCACTTGCAACCTGGGTCTGTGTGGTTTGTGTATTTATGTAACTCTACAGGTGCTGGTGATTCTTCCCTTGAGTGTCATGTTCTGGTGTTTCCTTGCACTATCCGTGCTGGTGGTTTTTGCCTTTGGACTGTCGGGGTCG
>JAYMFT010197005.1:0-25628 GCA_038088735.1 Panulirus argus
TCAATCCCTTGTATAAACGGAGCAGCTGTTCAGAAGAGAAAAAGTTACGACATCTAAACAGTACACCCAGCTTCTTATGCAAGGCATTCACCTCCTCGTTTTTTTTTATCAAACAATTTGCCATGACTCTTGCTTCTTATACCACCATGTCCCAAACACCCCACATCTAGCACCCTACCTTATGAGACATTCTACTTTCTTCTCAGAATACTCACTCCATCGCCTATTCACCTCTTCTTTGCATGTTATGACTTTCCCATTTGCTCCCATTTGCCCTTTTGTTCTGCTCTTACCCTCAGCTTCCTTCCAAAACATTTCTTATTCTCCCTGAGGTTTGCTAATGACCCCAACTCTCATTTGTCTTTTCAGCTCTTCCACCTTCCTCTTCAGCCCCTGGCACTTCTTTCTGAGCATCTCCCAATCACTTGCACTCCTTCTCTGCAGGTGAGGCCCAGACACCTCTCTTTTCTCTTTCATAAACAACTTAGTATCATCATCCTACCACTCACTACCCTTTCTCACATGCCATTATCCCACCTTCCACATGCCACATACTTCTTTTGCGTATGTAAGCATTGCTTTCTTGTATACCTTCCATTCTTGACATTGTCCCATAGTTCCATTTACTCTCATCTTCTACCATTCTTCATCCAGTCTCTTTTGGTATGTCTTTACACAAGCCTCTTGTCTAAGGTCAGTCAGTTTCACCACTCTCCTCCCACCCATATAATTTCCTCTTTCCCCTAAAGCCCCTACAAACTTTCAACCCTGCCACCAATAAAAAGTGATCAGACATCCCATCAGCTGCCCCTCTCAGCTCAGTTACATTCAGAAGTCTCTTTAGCATACCCATGAATTTGGATGTAATCCATTTATGCCTACTCATCATTAGACCCGCTCTGCAATAACCGCGTTAGTGTGTTTAGAGTTTCCTCTATCCATTGTCATAACTACAGTAAAGCAGTAAAATTTAGCATCATAGAATAGTGCTTTTCAATAGACCTTCTTCATGATTTTTTAACTCTAATGTTACCGGTGCTGTTGAGCATAGACATTTGAGATCTTTTTGAAAGGAAACCTGTTACTCATTCTTTTTAACTTAGATTGAACCTTTCAAAGGCCTTTGATTTATGAAAATCAGTTGGTTTGAGGAGGATTTTGATCACAATGTATCAGAAGGTAAACTCTGTTCCTGTAGGCCACAAAGAAGTTAGTGAAATTCCTATTGTGTTAGAATCATCTGAAGTTTAAGTTCATTTTTTATGAATAAGTCTTTTCCAAACCTAAAGTTCCTTACTTTGGTAAGGCTTTCTTTAGCCACATGCAAGTTGCAAAGAATGTTTATTTGGTCATTCAATCTCCATAAAGCTTTTATCAGTAAGAAACACACATATTGGATTCAAGAGCTGGTACTCCTTTCACAGCCAGTGCAGTTTCTTAGTACTTACAGTGCAAGGTAAATGTCTTCTGCTATGGTATATTGTAGAAACCTTTCATTGTTGCAATTAACAGTAGGGGTTTTCAACATTCAGTAACGCCTTTATTAACCCTTCTAGGACGGCGCTCTTAAAATTTAAGGGGTTCCCAAGTATGGGAGTTCATCAAATAATTCAGAAAATATATTTTGGTCTTTTCAGTTACAAGAAAATATCAGAAAAAGTAAAAGCAAAGTAAATTGTCCATATTTTTTGCAGTGCATGCTCTTAACTTTAGTATGCTGTGAGTGCACAGTATATCAAATTTATAGATTTTTGCTGACTCATACATCTTCATCTCTTCACTGCCACCATCAATGGATTAGTGATATGCAAAGAACTTTAACCATTACTAAATGATCAACGTATGCCAAATCATTATCACCATAACTGATGCCCTGGATTGTTTTTTTTTTTCTTTTTTATGTTGAAAGCTCCAGTCACGGACAAAAGTCCACATTAAGGCTGGGCCTTAATTGAAATATAGGGAATTTAGAAACGGAAAAAGGAAAGACAAGGGAATGTATTTATGAATGTTTTAAAAAAGTGAAAGACCTGTCTTTTGAAATGTGTCAGGTCATAGTTATTAGGAGAGACATGAGAAGATAGAGAGTTCCTCCCTACATCCACAATATCCTCACCACTAATGAGCCACTAATTGGCACATGGCATACCAAGCTCATGTGCCAGAGCCATACCTTCTCCCATAGTGAGACACTGAGATTCTTTTCCAGCGTTATTTATAGTTGCTTGTGACATAAGGCATCTCTACATAATGATAAAAGTGCACCTTTCAGTTAAAATGAAGGTGGAATAGGCATCCTCTACTAATATAGGTTCATTTCTTACAGAGTTGGTTGTACCACACCCATTGTCTTACATTGATAACTGAGATTTGGATTTTTTCTGTTGCTAATTATAGTTGCTTCTGACATAAGGTTCCTTTATATACCAATAAAGTGCACATTCCATTTTCAGTGAGGGTGTGATCAGACAGTTTGTATTAACGCAGGTACAGGCCGCATGTGAGAACCTGCACAAGTATGGTTGCAGTCCTTATAGGGGTACATGGTACCTGTGATTAATTTTGGTTGATTATCCTTGTGTAGATTTGGATTTTCTGCCATCATTAGTGTATGATCTGGGGTGGTGGCAGAATTATCATTAAGGTTAAGATATTTTTATTATTTTTTTGTAAATTTTTCATAAGGATTTCCCACTTATGTGTGGTATGCCCTCACATACTTGTATGGCTCTATTCATAAGGGTGTGAAGTATGCAAAACCATTTTTCTACCATAGGCAGATTCTGCAAGCTTCCATTAGGTTTCCTATTCCTTCCTTATCTTCCTTCCATTTTGAAAAGTCATTACTTAAGTCTTTCAATTACATGCCTGAAGCATAGTCCCCAGAGATTAGTAAGTGATGAAGTTGGCTTTTAGTTAGTCACAACACTACAATGTTACAGGCCTTAGCAGGGCATGTTGTGGTTGTTGGGTCTCTTTGGAAAAGTTTCAGAAAAACTTATTGGTATTGTGTGGTCAAAGAGGGTTAATATTTGTAGGTAAACCAATTCTGGGGATTGAAACAGTGTTTTAACTCCTCACTGAGCAAGTGGTCTTTCAGATGCTTATAGAGCTTTGCATACATTAGAGAAATGGTTTTACATACTTCAAAACCTACACTAATTTGTATTAGGATAACTTCAGCTTCTCCAGATCAGAAGCATGAACAGTTGCCTCACCACTTCTAAAGTCTTTGAAAGTAATTTTTTATTATGTGTTGTGTAACCTACTACCACACTAAATAATACTGAGTCACAGTTTAGATTATTTGCTCCATTTCATTTAAATACAGCAGTCACATTATAGCTTTCTTATCAGTAAGTAAATAAAGATGCTTACTTATGTAATAGGCTATTAAGTTTTTTGTCGTATCAGTTCCCAGTATTTTTGCTTTCTAGTCTGTACTAAATATTTACTTAAAACAGTTGCTCAATATAGTGAAGAAACATCACTAAAAAGTATTGAAAAGACTTATTGATGAAGAGAACTTTAGTTTCTTAGAATACTTCTGAAAATGAACTGCTACATTCTTGATCTTATCACTACATGCAACACAGATAACTTTATGGCAAACAAAGGTTACATAGCATGAAAATTTTAAGATGTAGTTAGGTGTTTGCTTTGATCTGCTGATTGAGAAAAAGCTTTCCAGGCAGTGTGTTTTGGGTTTTGTGTGTATTTTGCTTCAGTAGCTGTGCTGTTGATAGTGCATAATTGTTAACAAAAATGTTGGGAATATCATGGCTTAGATGTTAATAATACTTTTGCAGAGAATCAGCCATCAATTTGGGGGAGCGTAATGATGCATGCAGCTGCTGACGGAGACTTTGAAGCAGACGAATCCCAGTATTTACTTTCTGATACAGACACTGACACTCGCACAGTTACTATGACAGGGACCCAAAGGCTGTGTTGCCTGTCATTTTGCATACGAAACTTTTTTACCCGGTTAGTATTTACTGGTATTTTAAATGTATTTCACAGCTAATTGTGCATAGGTATGGTGAAATATGTATTAGGAATGTTTTCCAGCTATTATTGGCAGCAGAGTATAGAGGAACTTACATATTGATGTTGCAACCTATTTCTCTGTGTTTTGCTTTTTTTTGTTGAATCAAAAAATGTGAAACCTTTATGGCTATAAAGCTCCTTAAATATGTATAACTTATGAAATACTTGTAATTGTTATTTAAAAAATTTAATGTAAATTGAAAAATGACAATTCTTTAAGATAATAATGCATTAATACTTTTTAAATACACAGATTATTGTGCTAAATTCACATCAAACATGGAGAAAATGTTAACAAGGCAATACTTTGCCCTGTTACTGAAAATATCTTGACCATTATATTCTTTGTTTACATATATGTTGGTACAGAATGTAGGCTGCTGACTGGTCAAAATATATGTTAATTTTTATTGAACTGCTTGGTTGATCAGAACTTCATTTAATGTATATTATATCAACTTAGGTTTATAGATGTTACCAAACCTTGCCTGCAAGGGCTTACAGCACAAGTAAAAAGTCTCTTTGACGAGGTTATATCATTGGAAGTACAGTTTCATTGAAGAACTTTGCACTCCAAAGGAGTCCACATATTCCTGCTGCTGAAAGTAGTACAGCCGTAGGTTGTAGGACCCTTTAAAAGGTGGTCCTAAGTAACATCAGGACCCTTTTCTAGAAATTGGTCTTGGGGTAATAATCAATTGTTAAAAAGACTAGGTTTGTGCCAGTTATGTAATTTGTTGTCTTATTTTTCCTTTAATTACTCCGTAATGGGATTTGGTTGGATCTGTTTTGCCAGTTCTTGTTGATGATTAGCTGGGAACAGCTTAGTCTGATTGGAACAAGACAAGATAAACTAAGATGTTTTATGTCAAACTTGAGACAGCTTAAACCAATCTGTCCATATGTAAGTTATTAGAGCAAGACTATCGAAGCCTTTGATAATTTTGAATGCCTATATCAGATCACTCCTTAACCTCTTTTTTAAACAAAGATTTTTGTTTAGTTGGCTTTCATATGATTTGCTTCTCAGTTTGAGAATCTTCTTGGTAGCTCTTCTCTCTACTCTCTCCATTCTATCTATGTCTTTCCTCAGGTTGGGTGACCAAAACTGAACACGGTATTGAAGATGGGGATGCATAAATGACTTGTAAAGAGTAGGGATAATTTCCCTGGACTTAAATTTGATAGCCTTACTCAGAAATCCAAGAATTTTATTTGCCTTTTTAACTGCCTCTGTGCATTGTTTACTTGGCTTTATATCACCAGAGATTATTATGCCCAAGTCTATTTCCTCATTTAGCTTTTGTAGTTTAACAGAATTCATACTGTAACTTGCCTTTTCATTTTCACCACCACCATGTAAAACTTTACACATATCGATATTAAAATTCATTTGTTGCTTATGAGCCCAGTCTGTCAGTGTGTCTATATCTGTTTGACAGTGCAGAAGCTCAATTTCTTTTGTAGATTTATTTCCCAACTAAGTATCATCAACGAATTTCAATATCTTACAATGCAGCTCATTATCAGTATGATTTATATATATATGAGAAACAACTGGTTCCAAGGCTGATCCTTGAGGTACGCCACTTGATACCTTTAACCATTCTGAGGCTTGACCATTACTTACAGCTCCTTGTTTACGGCCAATTAACCACTTGCCTAACCACTGAAGTACAGGCCCATCTGTACCATGTGACTTTACTTTAGTTAGTAACCTTTAATGTGGAACTTTATCAAATGCTTTTTGAAAATCTAGAAAGATAACATCACCTGCTTTACTTTGATCATGCATGTTGATTGTATCACTGAAGAAATCAAGCAGATTTATCATACATGAATGATTTTATTGAAAACCATGTTGAGAGTCATTTATTAAGTGGTGGTCCTCCAAGTGGTGTGCAGTCTTATTCTGAATAACAGTTTCCATAAGTTTACCAACTACAAACATTAAGCTTATTGGACCATAACTTCCAGGCATCAATGTATTATCTTTTTTGAAATTGAGTGTTACCTTAGAGAGCTTCTCTTCCTCTGGTACTTTCCCAGTAGCAAGTGACTTACTGAAGGGAGTAGTCAAGGGTTTACATATCTCATTTTTCTTCTCTTTCAGTGTCCTTGGATACAACTTATCTTGGCCTGCTGTTTATTTATTTTCATTTCAGTTTTGCTGATACTTTGTCTTCAACTCTTATATCCATGTGTCACAAAGTGTTTTCCTCTCTTAGAAGAAATTTAGCTTCAAATGTCTTTGTTCTGGAATCTTCATACATATTCTTGTATGTCTGATGTACAGAAGAAAGTATGGAGATGATTTAACAGATGACCTTTTTCTTTTTATTTGCCCTTCCATTCAGAGAAAATTCCAGTCTTATTGTTTTTTTTTTTAGACTTCTTTTTTGAGTGTAAGTTTGTTTGGTCATTTAGCAAGAATCGTTCATGCTAAATCCTGAAGTTGGTACTGCTTTCACAGTTAGGGCTATCAACTGAAGTTCATCATGTAAGGTTCATTTCTTTTGTTTTTGCTTCCTATAGAAGCTTTAAGTTTTAAGATTATCAAATTGTGTTTTTGGCTTTAAACAGCACCTGTAATAAATGGTACGTACACTTAGACAAGGTTGATCTTCCTCGTGTGTATCTGTATATGGTTCTTTCTTGAGGTTATGATTTACAGCAAGGGCAAATATGTCCCTAAAGATAATGCTTTTCTTTAGATTTTTCGTTAGGTTGCTCTTCCATGTGTATATACTCTCAGATGATCATACTGTAGTGCCTATAGATGAGAGTGTAGGTTTGGAACTCCGAAAACAAAATCTCCACCACAGGCAGAGCCCTTTGAGATCTATTTATTTTACCTTTCCTTGCTTCTTCTCTTGCCTAATCAGAATATCACAAGACTTCACAATAACAGGCTTGAAACACATACTTCAGTGGTTAGTGATTATATACATCAGTGTTTAATTAGTATTGCTGGTTGTTATTGCCACCTCACTGTCACTAGATGGGTTAGTGCATGATTGTTGGTTTTCTATGAACTAGCACATGCTGGCCCTATAGGTATTTTGGTGGTTGAAGAGGATGAATCCTCAGGGATACACCAAATTTTTGGTGGTTAGATAGTGTTTTAACCTTTTGTAAGCAAATGCTGTCTTGGATAATCATAGGGCTTAACCCTGCAAGTGGGAAGTATTTTCTCATACTTCAAAATCTGCATTGTTTGTCCAGATTTCATGTCTGATTTTGAAGACATACCATAGAATAATTCAATGACGAATTTGATGAAATTATTGTCACAATATATTTATTTACTTTGAAAGCTTCCTCTGTTGCCTTCTTAATGTTTATAGTAATGATAAGGTTATATGTTTTTATAAACTCCAGAAAAGCTTTAATGTGACTTTCAGATCATTGATATTTCAGTTCAACAAACATCCTGTCCCAATATGTTAACTTTGTGTCATTGTATTCTATATGAATTGACAGGTAAATCATTCCCATACTGTTGGTTAATCTGTTTAATCTTGGACCCAGGTTGTGTGAAAGCATGGTGAACTGCTGCATGCGCCATCGTCAGTTGTCAGCAAGATCAGTTCGCATTGGTTACCCAACATCAGAGAAATATCCTCCTAATGTCATCCGTAATCAGAAGTATAACTTTATCACCTTCTTCCCTCTGGTAAGCCTTGTGAAAAAATTACTGTATTTTGTTTATGTATAATGAAAAGGCTTTAGATAAGGTTTAATCAGTTTTTGTAATTGGTTAATTGGTTAGAATTCTCATATTTTGTCATAGAATAGTTTATGTGTATGTACTTTTGACTGAGGGTTTGACTAGACTTGATATGTGTATGTTAAACAAGTAGGTAATAGTTGCTAAGCTGTCAACAACCAGGGAAGTATGTAACTAGTACTACCTGCTTGAGTATTGGAAGGGAGGGTTAGTGATGGCTACATAGTTAGCGAGCACTTCAGCAGTTGTCAAATTGCACTCCTTTGACCCAGGTAGCTGTCTTTTCTTTCTACCTTACCCACACATGGACTACTGGCATTCTGGCCAAATATACAATCTTTCCATGTCGTACATAACACTTGACAAATCTTAACTCACGCAGCTCATTCTTTGTAACTCTAGATTTTCCTGCAGTGAGCACTTTGTGCTGGTCCTGCCTTTTGGCAAAATGGTAGGAGCAATACAAAGTAGTAGGTAAGAACATTTAGGCAGAAACATTAGATAGAGGTAGTAGGAAGAAACATTAGGCGGGAACATTGGATAGAAGTAGCCAGTAGGAACATTAGGTAGGAGCCTCAGCAGACACTGTGCAAGAGTTGCTCTTTGCCAGTGGCCAGTTAAGCATAGGGTTCACTAGTTATGGAGACTCTTTGCTGTGGCCACCCCTTTGAGGGAGCTGATCGTGGGAACAGGTGTCAGAGATATAGACAGACAGATAGTTACTGTGCTTACAGCATTCAATGTTAAGTTTAATCCCTAGTTTGTGGCAGAATTTGCATAGGTCAATTAACTTTGCAATCTGTGGATTGTATAATTACTCTTTTTCTTAGTATATAACACCTTTATCATATGCAAAAAAAGTGGAATGATAATACTTAAAGCCATGTTAGAATCATGTAAAGTTATGATAAAATCATGCATTTTAACACTCCTAGGTCTCGGGCAGTGATTCTCTCACCACCTCTAGTGCTAAATTTTTTAATGCTTTCAGTGAAATACATTCTAACTTTGATAGAAATACCATTTTTACCAGAGTGATCCTGAAAAGTTTATTGAGAATTTCTTTTAGATAAACATTTTTGAAAAATGTGTTTCCATACGAAATGCGAAGAAATGCATGATTTTCTTCATTGTGTGTCTGTAGAAATAGATACAGTAATCCCTTGATTTAATGGACCCCAGTATAACAGATTTTGGATTTAATGGCAGATGATAAAGCAATAATTAATGATAATTGAAGAAATAAGAAAATTAAAAATTCTCAAACGCCGCACCATGTGCATTTCATAATGCACTTGTTTTTGGTAGATTGGGGTATACGCCCTTTGGTGATGTAGTGGGATGAGAGAAACACAGATTAGATGGGAAACGCTATACAGATTCTAATGTTTTGACAGTCTTGATCACAGGATGAGTACAGAAGAACAGGACTCCAGCTTATATATGTGTCATTGTCGGCCTTCACCCTCCTGGGTACCTGGTGTGACCTCCCGAATGGTTGCACCTGGCATTTGACCTTGCCACCTTTGCCATGTTCCACCTAGCTACCCCTGCCGTGACTGACCTCATCGTCTCTGTCAAGCTTGATCTCACTGCCTCTGCTGTGGTGATCTGTTTTGCGGCTGTTCTTGCAAGGCACACAAAGCCCTCCTGTTGATTCGCGTTTTCTTTTTGTCGCTATGTTAGCCGCCTCAATCATTTTTCTTACTTTTCTCAAGCTGCGCTTGTTTGATATTTTCATCCTACTCCAGTTTGGCAAGTACCCTTTTTTCTCATCATGCACCACCAGTGAGTTAGAGGTACTGTGCACCCCTCTAACTCACTGAGGGCATGCAGAGGAAAAAGGGCAGCTGCTGAACTGGAGTGGGATGAAAACACTAAGCAAGGAGAGTTTGAGAAAAGTGAGAAAAACGGTTGAGGCAGCTTACGTAGCGACAAAAGAAAACGCTAATCACCTGGAGAGCTTTGTGTGTCTTGCAAGAGGGGTTGTGAGACAGATTACTGCAGCAGAGGCAGCTAGATCAAGCTTGACGGAGACAGCAAGTCAGTCATGGCAGGGAGGCAAGGTGGAACGTGGCAGAGGTAGCAAGGTCAAACACTGGGTGTAACCATTCAGGGGGTCACACCAGGTACCCAGGGGGTGAAGGCTGATGATGACACATATAAAAGATGGAATCCTGTTCTGTAACCAATCTGTGATCAAACCTCTGTCGAAACATTAGAATTAGAATAATGTTTCCAAAGCAATCTGTGTTTCTCTCACCCCACCACATCACTAGATTGTCATGGAATATTCATTTACTCGCTTTGTTTCGGTCTCAGTCTGCCTCAAGCTATCTTGCGGTCAGGTTGCATACAAAGAATTGTGACTTTATCTGTTAGATAATTTTGCAATCCTTTCAATTCAAAATGGCATCAAGTGATAGAGGAGTTGAAAAAAAGTGTTTGAACTGTATATTGTATAAAAAAAACAGTTACATTCAATTTACTGGATTTACAGCATTAACAGACACTCCCTCCCCTATTAGTCCATTAAATCGAGGAATTGCTGTACTATATACATCACTTATGAAAATAACTTTTCAGTCATATTGCCAATATATTTAATTAGAATGAAAGTATAAATGAATACATTTTTCTTCTTCAGTGTTTCTTACATTAGCAGAGCAGTGCCAGGAACAGATTGAAGAAATGGCCTTGTTTGTTCACATCCATATCCACAACCAGGTCCCACAGACCTTTCCATGGTTTCCCATTGCCACTTCATATGTCATGGTTCATTCTTTTGACAGTCATTGCTCACTATATAATGAAACATTCCAATTCACCTTTTCCTAGGCATGCACTTTCCTCCTCCTGCATGCTCAGGCCTGAGCACTCAAAACCATATTCACTTCGTCCCTCCATTTCCAGTTTAGTCTCCACCTGTCCCTTATTCCTTCCACTTCTGACATACATATCCTCTTTTTCTACCTCTCCTTACTTGTGATATGGTCTAGGGTGTGCTGGGTATGTGTTGGATTGAATCCTTTTGAAGTGCTGAACAGTAATTTTGAAATTAGTTTTGAGATTCATTAATAGCTATTGAAACTGGTGTATACAAGAATTTCACCCAGTTTTTCAAAAAGTTTTGAAAGAAATTTTAATTAGTATGGCATTGTTGAAACAAGTTTGAAGATCACACATCAAGGTGAAGAGAAAAGAT
Organism: Panulirus argus; assembly: GCA_038088735.1. Taxonomy (NCBI): domain Eukaryota; kingdom Metazoa; phylum Arthropoda; class Malacostraca; order Decapoda; family Palinuridae; genus Panulirus; species Panulirus argus. The sequence goes on from JAYMFT010197005.1 coordinate 10,986, forward strand.
GAAAGAATATTACAGTATTTTAATTCTTTAGATTTTAGGATGTAACTGAATGTTAGGGAAAGATAAAAGTAAGACATGAAAGTAAGACATTTAATCTCTGTATAAACTTGGAGAATTGTTTGTAGAAATGGAAATAGAATTTTTGTTTTTTTATATGTATTGTAGTACAGAAAATATAACTGATTTTTAACAGACACATTTTGTCAGAGTTGTGTCTGCAAGAGAATATGTAACATTTCTCTGATATCTTTATGTAAGTTTCATTAAGATACTATTATCTTTTTCAGGTTCTTTTTGAACAGTTCAAGTTGTTCTTGAATTTGTATTTCCTTGTGATGGCCACATCTCAGTTCATTCCAGAGCTTCGCATTGGGTATTTGTATACGTACTGGGGCCCCTTGGTAAGTATCATTTGAAATGAATTGGCCTTCTGTATAACCAGTAGTTATGTAAAATTATTTTTGAGTCACCAATAATCATATTCAAAAGAATTGTATGAAATTTTTGTTTTTTGCAGTAGATAACAGGTATATTATTTGATAAGGAACAGTATATTGAAGAAATATTCATTAAAAGTAATGGGTTAGAACATTAGGCAGGAATATTTGTTAAACACATAAGGTAGTAGTCAGTAGGAACATCAGGTAGGAACCTCTGGAAACACTGTGCAAAAGTTGCCTTCTGCCAGTGACCTGTTAAGGGTGAGACATTAAAGGCAAAGAAGTGGCACTAAAGTTTCAGCAGTTATGGAGAATCTTTTGCTGTGGCTACCCACCTTGAGGGAGTTCCCAGAGGGAACAGGCATCAAAGATATAGATAGATAGATAATCTCTATTAGATACAAAACTGGAGATGGGTTTGAATGCAGGAATGTCTGATACATAGTGCAAAACTGAGATTCTTAGAAAGTAGGTTATGAAGGAGAATGAGAAGTATGAGAATGCTGAAAGATATATATTAATTTATTCATTTATTCATCCTTTTATTGATTTATATGTAAATAGATAGGATACCTTTCTAAGTAATAGTCTTGGTGTTACCCAGGACCTCTTTCCAGACACTTATGCAGCCCAAGGCTGCACTACTTCCAGTAGCAGCAAAATGTGGACTCCTTTGGAGTAAGAATTTTCTTTACAAGACTATACTTCCAGTGGTACAACCTTGCCAAAAGCAACCATTCACATGCATTGTAACCTCATGCAGGAGGAATCTGGTAACACCTACTGAAAAATAGGGAGAGGTTATTTAAGGACAAAGGAAAGAGCAGTCACTAACCTGGAAACAGAATGGAATATGTATTTGTGCAAGTTAAAAAGGAAGTTTGGAATAATGTTAAGAGAAGGTTATGGCCTGTCTTGGAATAAGATATGTTGATAAGTGTTACGTGAACCAAGAGGAATAAATAAGAAATGCTATAAAGATTTTGAAGACACAGTAGCAAAATGATTTTGCACTAAAGAGGAGACTTGTTACTGCATTTTCATACAGCGGTCATGAAGAAATTGATACATATGCCTTCAAACAGAAGAAACAAAGCTGCTTTTGAACAAAGACCCTGCTAATAAGCTCTGGTTTGTATGGAATTGACAGCTGTGATAAGAGCAACACAGTCATATATGCCATCAACACCAAACTACCCTCACTCTGACAGTAAACTGTCAATTCAGAGAGGTTTTATATTTGATATTCACTGTAATGTATTTTCTGCATTAGATACGAAGTTGGGAGATTATCATACCTTACCAACAGGACAGTAAAGCCAAAGGGGATGGCAGCCGCTCCATTCATATCATCACCACAAAAAGATGTTTCCCATGAAAAGTTTATTTTTGTAACATTTGCTGTTTCAAATCCACCTTCTGTATTGAATACCATATGTCTTCATCTTCCCAGATTTTCTTTCTCAAGCCACAGTTGCCTGGAGTTGCCACTTCTTGATGCTGTCAAACCTCCAACTTTTATCTCTACCATCAATTCTGCTCCATGTGCAGTGTTTGTGCTTGCTTTGGTACAAAAACATCTTGCTTGCTACATGGATCTTGGTACTTAGAACTTTGAAATCATCTAGCTAAAAAATTCTCTGCCCAATATAACTTTGCTTTTGTCTATTGTATTATCCTTTGAATTCATCCAGTTATGAAGAACACTATTTGACTTAAACCTGTGAAGCTTTGCACTCATGAAATTTCACGTGCTGGAATCCTTTATGCAGGGGATTTCAGTTTACGCCCAACACAAGTTCTTGACCATCATGGCCACTCTTTTAACATGCTTGACCATTTTTTTTTCACACCTGAAACCTCCCACTACATAGATGCAGTTTTTTCCCCCATAGGATCCTCTGACCTGATTCACTTCCAGTTGGGCATGTCCATCTTGAAAAACTCCAACTTTGGTATTTTGGGAGACCTTAACAGTCATCTTAGGGCAACTTCTGTACTGAAATTTTTTTTGGAGTGAGTACTGCTTTACTATCCAGGATTCCTCCAGCTGTTCTTACCAAATACCAGAGGCTGTCTACAGTGGAAGAAAGTCCAACATCCCATCTTCAGTCAGGTCTCTTTCCTTCCAATCATGGTGTTATTGCTTGTCACACTAGGGACAGAGTGTTTCAGGCCATGAAACTCAATGCTACTTTTGGATTCTATTCCCTTTTGTGTTTTTTTGTTCAGAATCATATTAAGAGAAATTCTTTTTATAATCATGCTCATACCATGTGTCCCCTCTCTTTAGCTTGTCCCATGAGGCACTGATTTGCTCCTTAGCCTGTGGTGATGGGATCACTAGGGAGAGTTGCCAAGTATTGATTGAATGAGATCTGAGCATTTGGTAGGTTGATAGACACAGAAATTCTGAGGACACCCAACCACACAACAAAGGCCCCATATTCCTCAGACTTTCCATGGGTACTGTACATGGATGAGGAATGATGGAAGAGGAGAGCAAAAGGCTTTGATGACTATTTGGCAGTGGATGAAAGACTGAGAAAGGCTGTGCTGGATGCTGGAGTCATGAGAGGATTCTTTGGAGATCCTGACCATTTCGCAGTTCTTGTAGGGCTGAGGATCAGGGAGAATTGAAGGTATTTTGTAAGGAAGAAGAGGTAAAAGTGTTAGCAAGCGTGAAGATGAATCAGGAAAAATACAGGGAGGGGTATGAAAGGAAGGTAACTGAAAGCTTTGATGGAAGTGCAGTGAATGTGGGAATGCAGTCGTGTGTGAATGAGGTGTTTAAAATGTTTAGAGAGATACTAGTAAAGGTCATAGAATCAGTAGTTGGATACAAGGTAGTGAGTTGCAGGAATAAAAAGGGCAATTCATGGTGGACAGAAGAGATTAGAAATGCTGTGGAAGAGAAGAAAAAGGCATATGTTAGATCGCTCAATATGAATGTACCAGTGGAAGTTCAACAAAGGAGGAAGGAAGAATACAAACTACGTTAGCAGAATGTTAAGCTGATAGCAGAAAGCAGAGAAAGAGTAGATGAAGATTTTAAAATAAAGTGAAAAGTTTTGGATGATAAGAAACTATACTGGAAGGAGGTGAAAAAGGAAGGAAGTGGATGTTAGAGTAGAAATGTTGATGTGAGAAGTAAAGAAGGGAAATTATTGAATCAAAAGGAGGAAGTGAATGGAAGATGGAAAGAGTATTTTGAAGAGCTGATGAATGTGGGAGAAGGGTAAACAGCAGTTGTTACATGCATGGTTGTGGAGGAGGGAAGGAAGATGATACAAATGTGGGAGCCTGTAGCAAAGAGGGAGGTAAAAAGTGCAGTAATGAGGCTGAAGCTAGGAAAGGCACCTGGAGTGGATGGGGTTATGGCTTAAATGCTGAAGTATAGAGGAGAAAGTGTGATAGAGTGGATGCATCTTATATATAATTCAGCATGGAAACAGAAGGTTGTGCCTGAGGATTGGGTGAAAGTTATTATTGTTCCTTTATTCAAAGGAAAATGTGCTAAGGATGTATGTAACAATTTAGGGGAATAAGTCTGTTAAGTACACCAGGAAAAGTGTATGCAGGAATATTAATTGACAGAGTGATGGAAGTGACTGAGTGCAGAATAAGTGAAGAGCAAGAGGGTTTTAGGAAAGGTAGGGATGTGTGGATCAGATTTTTGTAGTACAGACGACCGTGGAAAAGTATTTAGTGAAAGGTCAGAAGTTGTATGCAGCTTTTATGGATCTGGAGAAAGCGTATGAGAGAGTCGAGTAGAATGCTTTGTGGGATGTGTTAAGGATATACAGTATAGGGGGACAACTGTTGGATGGTGTTAAAACCTTTTTTAGAGGAGCAAATGCGTGTGTAAGAGTTGATGGAGAGCTGAGTGAAAGTTTTGGGATGCATGTAGGTGTGAGGCAGGGCTGTGTGATGTCACCATGGGTTTTTGATACTGGTTGCCAATCAGAAATCCAGCTGTCATTTTTCCGGTTCCATCAGTTTTCCAGCATGAATCTCGGTGTGGTCTGTACCTGCATGGTGAACACAGTTTAAAAGTTTAAAAATTCCCAAGTTTCAAAGTTTTGAAGGATGCTGTTGTTCCAGTTAACGATGAAGATGATAATCCTGACAGCCCATTTGCTACCTGTATTTAACTTTTTCTACTGTGTACAGTACTAATTGAAAGTTCTTCAGAACTGTACTGTAAGTCCAGCATGTTACCAGTAGAGTACTGTATCATATTACTGCACCCAAACCATTTTATTTAGTTGTTCAACATTAAAAGTTCATTTGCTTTTCATTGAGTGCTTAATTTCCTTTCTTTAAAGTACTGTAGTCATTTTCTGTTACATTATGTACATCATATATAGAGTCAGGAGACAATCAATCAATTTTCCAGAAAAATTGAAAATCCGGCAGCATGCTGTCCCAAGGTTGCCGGATTTTTGATTGGCAACCTGTATATGGATGGAGTGATAAGAGAGATGAAAGCAAAACTAGTGGCAAGCCTGTTTGTGGATGATACTGTGTTGTGTGCGGAAAGTGAAGAGGAGTTGCAGAAGGTTGTAAGTGTGTTTTATGATGTGTGTAAGCAGAGGAAATTAAAGGTAAATGCAACTAAAAGTAGAGTAATGGTGTATGAAAGGAAATGGAGGGATAGTATAGATTTTGTAAAACCATGTAGAGTGAAAGAAGAAAGTGTTCTAAATTGTGCTATTGTTATGGGGGAAAAAAACTGGAAGTGAGGGAATTTAAGTATCTGGGAGCTGTCTTGGGTAAGCGTGGTGATATGGGAGGAGAGAGAAAGGAGAGAGCAGTGCAGGGTAGAAGAGTCATTGGGTCCCTTAATGGAACAATGAAGGATAGAGTTGTAAGTATTAATTGAAGGGAGGATTAAGGGACAGCATAGTCTTCCCAACCCTGACCTATGCAGCTGAAACATGGACGTAGAATGAGGCACAGAGGTCAAGAATCTAGACTATGGAAATGAGCTGTTTGAGAAGACCATTTGGTATGACTAGATGGAATGAAGAAAGAAATGAAAGGGTATATGAGATGTGGCATGCCAAGGAGTGCAAAGGGAGTGAATTGTGGAGTGCTAGAATAGGTGAAAAATTAATACTTAGAAGTGGTTTGGGCACATGGAAAGAATGCAAGAGTGGAAGTTTACAAGGAGAGTGTATGATAGTACAATTAAAGAGGTTGACGTGAGTGGAAGACCACCTGTGACATGGGCAAATGGGGTGGAGGAATACTGGTGGAAGAGAATGGTGTATGCAAGGAAGTCAGCTAAGGACAGGCATAAGTGGAGACTTGCTGTTGCCACCCCTTGATGGGAGTTCCCAGAGGGAACAGGCATCAGAGGTATAGATAGATAGATAGATAGAAACTCTTCTCTAGCTAATCCATTGCAGTATTCTTTGATGGAATGACTTCCCCCACTTACTGTAGCAAAAGTTGTGTCCCTTAGGGTTCTGTCCTTATCACCTATTCTGTTTCTTTTCTCCAAAAATCTCTCATCAACTTCTAGACATATTCTCTTTTAACATATTCTCTTTTGTACTGATGATTCCACTTTACATACGTAGACTCATTTTCTCTCTCCTCTCTACTTTAATATTTAATCTTTTTCTTATACTGAATATATATCCCCTTTAGATTTGCAACTGTGCAGCTTATTAGAGTGGAGAATTAGTAACTGGGTTAAATTCATTATAGGCAAAATGGAATTTACACTTAGACCTTTCCCCTCTGTTTTCATCTAAATGCTTTCCCCTTTGTTCAGTTTTACAATACTGCAATTCAACCATGCAATAACTTAAACATGATGGATGTAATCATATCCTCCACCCTATCTTGAAGTGCATAAGAAATGTTAGTGGATATAGGTAGAAGAGTCTCAAATAAATGAGATAGGTAAGGAATATTAGTATATTATTAAACATACAGGAGAGAAATAAGTGGTATGGGAAAGTAAAAATAATTGAATGAGCTTTTTGAAAGGAATAATTTTGAAAAAATATTGCAAAGTAGCTTAGGATGCAATGCAAACGAATTGATAGGGAAGAAAAGGGAAAAATAATGGGGAAAGGGAGGTCTAAAATGACATTTACAATTTTTTCTTTTCATTCCAGGGCTTTGTTATCCTAGTTACAATGACCCGTGAAGCTGTGGATGATGTGCGCAGACGACAGCGAGACAAAGAAGTAAATCAGCAAAAGTACAAGAAAATGACTCGACTTGGAGGTCAGCGAACAGTCACCAGTGCCAGTATCAAAGTTGGGGACTTGATATTTGTTGAAAAAGTAAGATAACTCTAAGTATATTAATAATTGATATCCTTAGTCATATTAAGATGTAATATTTTATATTTCTTCCTTTTATTTATTGTTCCTTGGGATTTACAGGATTTTGAGTGCATTATTTGCTTTAGTACATGAAATGTTAGGTGACTTGTCACATTATGATTTAAGGTTAAGTATCTTTTTCACATTTGGGGTTTGCTGCTTAATGAAGGTAGGATGCAATTCAAATGTCTATAATAGGTCTTACCACAATATGGTTTGGGAAAAACAAATGGCACTGAACATTCAAATGAATAATTTAAGAATTAGGAGTTCTTCTGTTGCATAGATCTTGATGTGACATATATTGTACAGACTACCTCTGTGAGTGTGTTTTATATGTTTTATGGGCTTTCAGAAATTCCACACATGGTAGATAAGGGAAGAGTAAGTTAGAAGACAATTCCTCCCATCCCAGAGACTGTGTCTATATCCTTGGCTTTATATTACCCCTGTGGCTGATCAGTATCTCTCAAAATATTGAAGAGTGTACAATAATGGTATATTGCTAGGGCAGCAGGGCAGTAGAGGAATATTACAATCACTGTGTGGGTTTATTAGATACAACAGGCTCTAATGGCTTAGATTATAGCAGTGCCCTAATTTTCTTGAAGATGTTTGTTTCCACAACATTTAAGGGCAAAGGAAACTTCTAAAAACATACTGCATTTGGAAAGAATGTTTATTATGATGTTCCTCCAGGTGTACACCCAAGTTTCTGGTTGTACCAGACACAGACATCATTGAAAATGGGCACTAGATAGTGTAAATATATGTACATATATATGAAAATTGAAATATATATCATTGGAAAAATGGAAAATTATAACGAAATTGCATGCTGAAATATGTACATGTTTTGGATTAGGAGGGACACAGGCTTAGCCGGAATATTTATTTACCCAGGAATTCATCAAACATGTAAGTATAAGTGTACTATATTGTTATATTGTTTGTTTCAGAAAAGAATACCTTTTGAATGGTTGGACATAATTTGGACATATGGTCAGAATCAGTGAGATGTTGATAGAAGTGCAGGGGACATGGATGAGACTGAATTGGAGTTAGAAGGACGGAATGGAAAACTTTCAGAGCATTTGTGGCTTGAACATGGAAGAGGATGTAAAGAATGCACAGGATAGAGGGAATTGGAATGATATTGTATACAAGGGGCAACATGTTGTCATTGGACTGAACCAGGGCACATGAAATGGTGAAGGGAAACCTCAGAAAGTCTGTGAGGCTTGTTTGTAGATGGGCAGGGGTTTCATTGCATTACGTGTGATAGCAGGAGTGTGGATATGAGTGAATGAGGCTGTTCCTTCATCTGCTCCTGCTGCTACTTCATCTACGGAGGAAGCAGCAAACATGTATGATAAAAAAGAGAAAGTACTTATGGTAACTGGTAATGGTAAAAGAAAATGTTTTCATCGCTCAAGTGTACAGTACAAAGGATTTATTTTTGGAACTGAATGAGTGTTTCCTCTTCATATAGGTAGCCTTCATTGACTTTGAAGTGCAGGATGCTATCATCATACTTGTTTTTATACTTGCTCACTATTTTCTCCCTTATCAGGTAGTCTTTGGAACAAACAAATAGCTTCACTTTTTCACTTCCAAATTTGTTATGTATAATGTACAGAAGCCAAAGCCCACAATCCACAGCCAAGCCACACAGACCACTCTGTGGTTTCCCTGACCCACAGACCACTCTTTGGTTTCCCTGACCGCTTCATATTCTAATGATATACTCCAGTAGTAATTCAAGGATTAGATTTTAAATAACTTCTTGGACACATTACTTTACCAGCTCACAACTGATTAGCTGAGCTTAAGTGTGGAAAGGTGATACTCCAGTGTTTTATATTCTGTTTCATTAATATGTCATATTTTTGTTTTGTTTGTTAATAATACTCAAAATCTTCTCAGGACCAGCGTGTGCCTGCAGATATGGTTTTCTTACGTACGACTGAGACAAGTGGTACCTGTTTCATCCGCACAGACCAGTTGGATGGGGAAACAGATTGGAAATTACGGCTGGCTGTCCCTGTTACACAAAAGATGGACACGAATGAAGAACTGTTTTCAATGGATGCCACAGTGTATGCTGAGAAACCCCAGAAGGATATTCATAACTTCATTGGTACTTTTACAAAGGTAAGTTTAAACTCCCTCAAAGGGGTGGCCATGGCAACAGAATCACTCCAGTGCTACTTCTTAGCCTTTAGTGCCTCACTCTTAACAGGCCATTGGCAGAGGGCAACTTTAGTGCAGTGTTTGCAGAGATTCCTACCTAATGTTTCTAATGACTACTTTTGTATAATGTTCCTACCTACTACTTTTATCTAATGTTTTTACCTAATGCTCCTGCCTAAATGTGCCTACCTACTACTTCAATCTGTTGTTCCTACCATTTTGACTAAAGGAAGGGTTAGTGCATAGTGCTCACCACAGAAAAATTTAATGTTATGAAGAATGAGCTGTGTGAGTTAAGTGTTGTCAAGTGTTACATATGACAAGGAGAGATTGTATGTTTGTAGACAGGGTGCCAGTAGTCTGCATGTTAGTGAGGCAGAAAGAAAAGACAGCTACCTGGGTCAGAGGAGTGCAACTTGGTACCACTAAAGTGCTTGCTCACTGTGCAGAAGTCACTAACCCTTCCGATACCCAGGCGGGTAGTACTGGTAATATATCTCCCTGGTTGTTGGCTGCCTACCAACTACATGGAGTTTATTTCATATTTTCAAGATCGAAAATATTTGTAAGACTTTTTTTTTTCATACATATTCGCCTTTTCCCGCGTTAGCGAGGTAGCGTTAAGAACAGAGGACAGCCTTAGAGGAAAAAATATATATATATATAAATATATATGTATATATCAGTGGATAATTGTTCATGAAAAAGTGTGCTGCTAGCGTGAGGAGAAGACACGTTCGCAAACACATTTACATACCACGTGCACCAACGCTACACCAGTTAGACGAGAGGAAGGAGAGCGTCAACATCCTCAAACCGCCGATGCCAAATCTTCCCAACAGCAGCAGTTTCTTCAGCCGCACCTGACAGGTTGTTCCCTCCTCCCTGTGCTACTCACACCTCGTCCGAGTGAAGAACATGCTTATCATCGGGCATCTCATATGCTGCTAAATCTTCCCGAATGTGTTGTGCTCAGGCGTTGGCTCTGGCGTCCAGATCTCTCAATGAGATACGTTAGGTACCTCGGCGTTAAGGGCTGCAACAACAAGGTTCTCTTAGAAATAAAGGTTCAGCTTGAGAGACAGTGTTTGGGGAAAAGGTTTTATATAGAAAACGAGGGAAAGAGCGAACTAATGTAGTGATAGTGATGGCACTTATGATAATGAGATTTGTATATATATATATATATATATATATATATATATATATATGCACACATGCAAAATGTACACAAGTACCGAGTTTTCATATAATGCAAGTAAAAACCACAATGAACGGTAGATACCAGGTGTTAAGCGATTTACTATAATCATATCGTCAGGACAGAGTACAGATTGAGAAAACCATAATATAGTATATCAGGGATTAGGACACAAGTCACCCTAGTTGACCTCTCAGTTTACAAACTCAGATTAACCTATGTTTTGGGACACATTTAAAAAAATTTCTACTTTCAAAGTTATATTAACCAATATTTTGATTCATATTAATATCTTTACCATGTTTGATAAGACACGATTCAACAATATTTCAATCCATCTCTGTGTTATTGTATGTGGTAACATTAACACTGCTCCAGTCAATTTGATGACGAAAGTCTTTGAGGTGGACAAATAGTCCATTGGATTCTTGACATAAACTAACCTAACCTAACCTAACACAGGTTTTATGTTGTTTAACTCTGATATTAAGAACCTTAACAGTTTGACCAATGTAAAACTAATCACACTCTTTAAAGGGGATATTGTACACACAACCCTTCTGAGTAGTTACAGAATTTCTGTTAAGAATTTCCCTAACCGCATTATTATTGCTCAGGACTACATTAATATCAAGAGTTTTTAACAAAACAAGAACATAAAGTAAGTTCCCATAATAGAGCAATACTAACAAGTTTTTATTCACAAACGATTCCTTAGGTTGAACATCAAAAGTGCTTCCTAGCAAGATTGTAGGTTGAATCTGAGAAATGTCTGGGATACTGTAATTCATAACCAGTGCCATAGATGTTGCCGAATGAATTCTGGACCAAATTGGAGATGGAAGGATGGAGTGAGAAATATTTTGAGCGACAGGAACATGTATGAAGGTGAAGGCGTGCACGGTATAGAGTGAATTGGAACGATGTTGCATACAGGGGTCGACCTACTGTCACTAAACAGAACCAGGGCATGTGAAGCGTTCGGAGTAAACCATGGAAAGGTCTGTGGGGCCAGGTTGCAGAGAAGAAGTTGTGATTTTGGTCAGCATTACACATGACAGCTAGGAAATGGATGTGAGCGATGTGGCTTTTCTTTGTCTGTTCCTGGCGCTACCTCGCAAACAAGGGAAACCAATCAATATGAAAGAGAAAAGAGTATATATATATATTGTGTGTGTACTTATATACCTCGGGATATATTCTGCGTATCGTACAAGGCAACTAACGGGGGCAGGAGAGGGGTGTTGGAAACCCTCATCTATTATTATCTCTTCCCGTCAACAGGAAGAGGGGCGGGAGACAAGCAAGGATTTCCTCTCGAAGGCTCAGGCTCCGATGTATCAATATATGTGGATGTAACCAGGAGGAGACTAAGGGAGAGATAGGTGCTATGATTGATGAAAAAAGAAAAAACTGAGGGCCACCAATTTGAAGGGGAAGAGGGTAGATAGGTTTGAAAACGTTTGAGGGGTAAACTCTTGTGTGAGATGTGGCAGCAAAGGATTGGGTGGTACTTGCGGTGAAGGGGGAACTGTGGGACTGTTAAAGAGTGTAAGGATGCGAGGTCAAGATTGATGTGCGTGAGAATGAAAGAAGACTACGAGTGGAGGGCGACCGTCATTGCTCTACCACCCAGAACCGAGAAGCGTGATGAAAGAAGATTCTCTTTTTTAAGGAGTTGATTGAGTGCGTCGGCAATTATCATGCAAGAGATCGGATCCCTGTGGTAATGCATCTGAACGCCAAAGAGTGGGCGATGTAGCAGTTTTGAGGGTAGATATAGCTAGAAGACGGAGTATTAGGTGTAAATGAGAGTGGGGGAGAGCTTCCTGAGTTTTGTGTTAAATGTTTGGGAATATTTGGTATAAGAAAAGGTGCATTCACAGGTTCACATCTATTGTGGGGTATGGGTAAGGGGTCAGCAAGTACAGCTGGAGTGTGTGCTCACGGACAGGCGCGCATAGAAGTAGTGATGTGTCTGGGAAAGGTTTCAGACTACTGCACATTGGCCTCAAAGGTCGTTTCAAGGCCACTAAAGGCCACCCGATCCTTATAGACTGGGCTTCAACTGACGCGTATCAGCAACAGATTATAATGAAGGTCCTTCAGGATCAAAGGCAGGATCTAAGGGCACCATAGCCTGATCCTAAAGGCCAAGACACACCTTCCAACGATGAGTTACTACAGCTTCGTACATATTGCTCTTCGTGCTTCTGTATATGCGGTGACCAAACTTGAGAAGCATACTCTACTTTTCGACTAGTATGCGATGTAAACAGTTTGTAGAACATTTCCTCATCCATTTACTTGTGTGTAGTTCCTAATATTTGTCAGCAGAAACCTTGTCTTCTTTACAGTTCTAAAGTGGCACTCTGATGACAGGTTAGGTAAAATCATGTCGGCTTTCAAATCCTTCCCACACAATGATTCCTGAAGCTCATTTCCCGTCGGGTAATATTCGTAGGATATTCAGGTATGAATCCAATCCTTCCGGTAAGTCGTTTACATTGATCTGGAGGAGGCGCGGTCCAAGAGACTGAACCCTGTGATACTCCACCAGTGACTCCAACCCTTTACAAGAAGGCTCCTCTGACAGACTTCCTGGTTCCGTTCCATTTAAGGTAGTTAGTTCTCAGTCCAACGAAGGAGTCTACCACTTATTCCTGCTTGATGCCCCGGCATCTCTACCAACCTTATATGTGATAGTGTCAAATGTTTCCCGGCTCCCCAGATATACGTAATCCGCCCAATTCCTTTTGTTTTAAAGACGGATCTCTCTCTCTCTCTCTCTCTCTCTCTCTCTCTCTCTCTCTCTCATAAAAGTCATACAGGTATGTTAACATGATCTTTTCCTGAACCTCTGTCGTCTCTCGCTGGGTTAGATTCTCCTTAGCAAGTAGCCATGATCACTGTGTGGCCATCGACATCTCAGGGGTAGGCCATTTTGATAACTGCTTCTTTCCCTACACGTGGAAACTTTGGAACTGTCTACCTTTCTATGTCTTTGCCAATAACTATGACCTAGCTCATTTTAAAAGACAGTTTTTTCACGTCCTTCAAAATTATTAAGTATTTTCCTTGGTTTTTTATTTTTCTCTTTCATTATTCTCTCTATATTTCAATTAAGACCCGGCCTTGATGTGGACTTTTGTCCGTGACTGGAGCCCTCAACATAAAAAAGAAACTCCTCTGGTGTGTCACAAACCACACTCATCAGAGAGACTGGGGTGTAGCTCGTCACACCTTCTGGGTCTTCTTCTTTATGGATAGATATAACATCTGTCATCCACTCACATGGCCCTTTATGTTCCTCCAGAAATATCCTGAACAATATCCCTCGTGGTCTGTCACGTGTATCTGCACACTTCTGAAGCACTTACGGAGGAGCTTCGTGAGGACCATGGGCCTCATTTGGGTCAAGACCCTTCAGCAGTCCGTTGATGTCTTGTCTGGGTACTTCACTGCTTTCTGGGACCTTCTTCCCCTTGCAACTCACTGGAGTCGTGGCTTTAGTGAAAACACTTTCGAATTTATCATTCAGCTCCAAGCACATTCTTACACATCCTCATATCCTGTAGTTTGATCAACTGCTCTTTCACAGAAAATTTACTTCTGATATATTTACGGATAAGTTTTGGGTTATCTGCTGCCTTGTCAACAGGATTCTCCTCGCAGTTCCTCTATTCTAACCTTCTAACCTCATACTCGGTCATTGTTCTCTCTCGCATCTTTCAAATGCTGGGTGGCTGCATTGCCGCCTATACCTCCTCCACAATACATACCCAAACGCTTTCGCTTTTTGACATCTTTAAATGAACCACATTCTTCGCTCGTTTTCTAATCTTTCCTCTGTACTTGATGATGAAAAGTGCGCATTCTCCTTCTCCATTATTGAAATTTCACAGAACCTTCCATAAGCATAGTGTGTGTGTGTGTGTGTGTGTGTATGTGTTCTTGGACTCGGCCTATAAATGGTAACACTGTAAGTGAGAAGTCACCTTCGACGGACTTACGTTATCGTCAGCGGGTGTAAAGCAGTACAGCTTGTCGAGGACCTCCAAGCTCCAAAGGAGCCCAGCTTACCGTGCCTTCGAATGGAGCGCAGCCTCGACGCTGCGGGGTGCATAACTAACTGTGCGAGTTGTACGCACTCGCCTACGTGCTGGACATACCCATCCCTGCAACACTACAGTCACAGTTTCATCATAAATCTCAAGACCCTTCCTGCCCACGATACAGCTACTACAACGAAGACACCGAACGCCTACTGCTCACTTGCCCAATACTCGCCCCACAAAGAAATGCACACAGAATCACTATACTTTGACATGTGGTCATTACCAGTTGATGTGGCCGGCTTCCTGATCGCTGCAGGGATATTTTACATATATATATATATATATATATATATATATATATATATATATATATATATATATATATATTTATTTATTATACTTGA
>JAYMFT010197006.1:0-11753 GCA_038088735.1 Panulirus argus
GCCTGCTTCTTCCTTGAGGTTTCCCCAGTCGGTGAGCAATGGAGATATTGTCAGGCACAAGTGTTACTCCCATATCTAGCTGCCAGTTCAATGACCTTGGCTTCTACCACCTCCTTCTTCTCGTCGCTCTCCTCTTTCAAGCCATAAATATATAGGTTATGCTTACGCTGGTATTGCTCCAACTTATCTGTCTCATATCTATTTAACAAAGCTTGCTTTTGTGAAATATCTAACATTCTTGTTAACTCATTGGTGACTTCCTTGAAAGCACACGTCACTGCAACGGATACAGACACTGTGATGACTTTGGCTATCTCTGGTACAAGCACAGCTGCTATTTCCTTTGAGACTTTACTTGTTTCTCTGGTTTCTCTTCCTTTTACATCTACAACTATGCCTTTTAGCCCTTCCTCCACCTTCTCCTTCACTATTTCTTCGATATTCAACGTAGGAAGAGATGCCATGGTAGGTGTAACGGTTCTCGCACAGGGAGCGTGTGTGTGTATGTGTGTGTGTGTGTGTGTGTACTGTTATTATCACGGTATTAAAATGAACGAACTAATTACTTAAAATTATGAATGTGTAGACCTAGGCCTATATATACCAAGTTTACTCACTCTGACTCCAAAAAACGGACCCAGACGCGCAGGCCGACTTGTAACGTCAAGCGGTCCTAAACCCTACGTTTTTGTTTATACTGTACCAGCACGTTTTCTTTGTTTAGGGCCAATGACGTAGCACACAGGCTCCTTTCAGATGCGTATGGGTCGACTTAGTATATAGAGGCTTAAGTTTAAATCAATGGCACGTAGTGAAACAGCCATTATCAAAGAAATAGATAAAATATGTGAAAATATTCTTAAGAAGGAGTGATTAAATCATGAAAAATAATGATTCATATTTATCTCATAAGATTCAGCACAAGATACCCTCAACTCGCTTGGTGAGGGGGAAAAGGTCCTGAGGGCGCATTGAAGAATGTGTGGAAAGAGAAGTCATTGTCTTTAAGGACAAAGATGGGTATGTTTGATGGTACACTAGTCTCGTAGGAGCTGTATGGATGCTGGTGGCGGGCTTGACAAAAAGGTAAAGAAAAGGGTTCTTGTGTTGGGAAACAAATGTTTGAGGACAGCATGTTGCGTGAGGAGTGTTGATCGAATAAGGAATGACAGTAAGAGAGAGGGTGTAATAACAAGAGGAGTACGTATGAGAGCCGAAGAGGGTGTACTGAAGTGGTTTGGGTAAATGGAGAGGATGACTAAGAGGGAATACATGTCAGAAGTGGATAGAAGAAGGAAAAAGAGGCAACCTAAGAGGAGGTGGAAGAATGGAATGAAAGATGCTCTGAAAGATTAGGGCCTGAATATGCAGGAGGGTATGAGGCATGCAAGGGATAGAACGAATTAGAGCCTTGTGGTATACAAGGGACGACGTACTGTTGGTGGACTGAAATAGAGTTAATAAAGCGGTCCGAGAAAACAACAGAAAGGTTTGTGGGGTCTGGTTGCGGACTGGAAGCTCTGGTTTTCGGTGCATTGTACGTGACAGCTAGAGGGTGGGTGTGAGCGAATGAGGTCATATCCACGCCTGTTCTTGGCGCTACCTCACTAACGCTGGAAATTGCTAATTATAAAAAAAAAATCTATCTATCTATCTGTATATGTTATTTAATACATAACTCAAGCACCTTATAAGAAATAACTACGTCCCACTTGAGCATTATTCCTTCATACATCTCCAGGTTGGAGTATTACTTCATAAATCCCCTCCCGGGTCTGCATTTACGCCCGAACGGCTTACACTCCGCGGGTAATATAGTGAGGAACAGAGGGTTCACGGAGCCGCGATGGTCGAGGCTCCGCTAGAGGTCCGGGCGGAGGACGGACCTTATGAAGCCTCTCCTTCCAGCGATGAAAGAAATATTCAGTGTTTATCCGATATTCAGGGAGAAACGGAGGAACTCTCATGATGTACACTCGAGAGTCCTGCGCTACATGTGTGCTGGGCGAGGGGCGGTCGGGTAGACAGATGGCAATCTGAACGTCAGGTCAGCAGCACGACAGAGAGAGCCAATGTAGCTGACACCGAGGGTAATGACATGACTTGGGCTTAACCGTTCGTGAGGACACAGCCACCACGCCAAACGCAAACCTCACCAAGCCGCAACATCATCCGTATGGCCCCTCACCCTCTCATAATTCTGGTAGGTAAAGAGTCATTAAGTTTTCACTTCATGTATGAGCTTTATACAGAAGCCTGGAGTTACCGGGGCAAATGCCTCGGATATGAGGCTGGTTGGGTTATTTTCATCTTTAGGCCTACACAAGGCAGACGACGTCATATAAGCACATTCGGTAGGAAAAAGAACTGGATATCTTATTCAGGTGTTCAGGATAATCCCGAAGACCATACAAGATCCTTTTGCATCTACGACCCTGGAAAAGACCATTATTTTTGCGGGTTCGACGCCCATTAATGACGAAAACAGTAATGTGGTGAAACAGATGCAATATAACGACACCTGTATACACAATATGTTCAGTAAAGTAGTTCCCTGTGCAAGATGCTCCCATACGCATATTATAAAATCAGTGCCGTCGGCTTCTACGCTAATTGTAAAGGTACCTTAGGATCTCATATTCCCCCCCCCCCAAAAAAAAAAAAAAAAAAGACCGTAATGAGAAAATGTGGTAATTCTCCGAGGAAAGAAAAATACCTTAATCCCTTCCGTAACATTTCCAAAGTTTATGGGGCCCACCGACGCGTCGCTCCCAAAGGAATACAGTCTGGTTTGCATCTCTGCCCACATCTTGGTTCTTCATGCTCACTTGGCTGCCATATCCTCCGGTTGATTCGTGAGCTTTATTTGATCTTTTTCGTTGACGTTTTTACTACTGGTACGCGTTCCTGAAACCTGCGTCGCGGTACGTGCGCATCCACCAACCCTGTCTCTACAGCCTAGGTAGCTTTTGAGCAGGTGAAGGATGATGTCGTTACGAGGTTAATGCCTGCCATCTTCTTCACACAGCATTAGGAGATGTGACAGGTAGACAGCTCACACACACACACACACACACACAGCATTAGGAGATCAAACGGGTGGACAGTTCACGTAAAGGGGCCCCTAATTGGAGGAGAGTTAGAGGGACTCCTCGTTTACTGCACTGATTAAGGTGGTTGAAGATGGATAACCTGTATCTTAACTTCGTGGAAAATGGATTGGGTTAAGGAACTTAACGTGTGTGTACGTGGGTGATGATGGAGTGGATGGAAGATGTCACACTTGGTAACTTGATACCCATGTAAGGTCACAAGCAGGGAGGCTAATGCTCTTATCTATGGGTTTCAACTACGCCAACTTAAGTGTATATTTGTATCATCATTAAGGTCCCCTTTGGTGCCGTTCTCTTTTATGTATCTTGTTATATAGTCTGTATAGTATTTTCGTATTACAAAGAGAGAGAGAGAGAGAGAGAGAACACCTTCACACATACGACGCGAAGTTTGTGTGCTACTGGGCAGGGCTAACGGGTTGCACTCACCGGCGTATTGTTTTCTCTGCCACCGCGCATAATGCATGGTCGTCAGTCTTGGGATCATCATCTTATATCCATTTCTAAACTAGGTATACGGTCGTGCAGGTATCTTGCGTCTAGTTGCACATTTTCACTGTGGCTATAGATTTAAGGGAGAGTCTCTTCTTTTTTCGGCGGGGAAGGGATAATTCTCTTTATTCTTGAGCACCTAACTACTCTGTTTCTATCTATTATGCGACTTGTTTCGTTCCAGCAAGTCTTCCTCAACCCTTCGTCTGGTTGTTTTTCCATGTACGTATACATCACATATCTTTCTCTTCTTTCTGTTCAACAAAGTTCATTGTTCCTTTCATGGTAGTGCATACGTTCTATTCCCACGGTTTCGATTGTTGAACGCACCTGAATTCTTTCTAATCTGTTGATTTCGCTTTTAATCGCGACCACAGAATGAAGCTGGTTGCACTACGCACACATATCATCAATCTTTTTGTCTTTTATGGGGAAAGTTCTCATATAACATTATTGGACTAGCCAGTGCTCCTTTTCTTTTAGTAAGCTCTCCAAATTCCACATAAGCAGACAGACAAACAGACAGAGAGAGAAAGGCACACAAACAGACATATATACATAGAGGGAAGAGGTTAATTTCAGGGAGGTTGGCAAGGAGGGTGAGGTACTGCAGTTTGGCCCTCCTGTAAAGTGTAAGTAAACTTCTCACATAATAGTAAGCACAGGGGGAGGCAGGTGCCGTTCCCCCAAGACTTACCACGTGTTTACCAGGTTATAATGAGTCCAGTAAATACCTGGAAAGTTTGCCACTTCTCCTTTCGTGTTATCGTGGCCATTTCTCACCTGACGACCCCACGACCACCCTCTCCCCTCTCCAGGCTCCACCACCATCTCCTCACGACCCACCACCACCGCCGCCACCTTACGACCCACCACCGCCAACACCACCTTACGACCCACCGCCAACACCAAGTAACTCATGAGACTCACAATAATGACTTCTGCGAGACCCAAACACCACCTACCTCCTCACGATCCGTCACCATCACGCGAATCATCACGAACACTTTACGACCTCAGGGCCTACCACCACCACCACCACCTCACGACCCAACACCAACTCAAGAGCCGCCATCTTACGACCTACCATCACCTCACGACCCGGCACGGCCGCCAACACCTCACGACCCCAACTGCCCACATCCATTTCCAAATCACCGTGTGAATATTTACCTCGTGGTTAAATTTACCCTTTTTTTTATTCCACTTCCTTCCCAACTTACGACTCTCAAACCTCTTACCACTCCCATCTCCTGTCCTTTCCCCTTCTACCCCCTCCCACTTCCCTTTCCATCCCCTCCTACTGCCCCTTCCCTTATCAGATAACTCCCTCCCACAAGCTCCTTCTCTTCCATCCCCTACCACTTCCCTCAGACCGCCCCACCCACCTCCCTGCTGGCTATCACTTCCTGTTTATATCTGCTCAGGCGAAGGTCTTTCAGATTCCTCGTCCGACAATAATGGTTATGAACAGATTAGGTCCCCACTACTACCCCCCCTCTCTCTCTCTCTCTCTCTCTCTCTCTCTCTCTCTCTCTCTCTCTCCCCAATCACCCCCACCACCCCCCTCACCCACCCAGGCAGGGGATCGTCTTGGGGTGGGGTGGGAGGTAGTGGCGCTGGAGTGAGGAGGAGATGGAAGAGGTAGGAGGACGGGGAGAAGACCTGTTATGAGGCCCTGATTCGCGCCTCTAACGCGTCAAAGGACATTACAGTGCTATTTCGAATTACCCAGATGATTATCTTCTCCAAGGGTGGAGGATGGAAGACAAGTAGGGGTGGAAGGGGGGGAGGTGGAGGGGCAGGGGGGAGGGAGGGAGGGAGGAAAAGAGAGAGAGAGAGAGAGAGAGAGAGAGAGAGAGAGAGAGAGAGAGAGGAGGAGGAGGAGAAAAGAACATGAAATCGTTCCACGGCAACTGCCCAACATTACTGAGCAAGACACCAGCTCGCATATCAATACAAATTTACGTCAGAAACCACAATGTTCAGTTTCCTACACAACGTCTCTTCAAGATCGGACACCTGTAACTGGGTCGCTGTTACGGGAGAGGATCTTCTGCGTTGCTTAAGCACACGTAGCTAAGATCGTCACCCCCCCAGGTCGTTGGTAATCAGGATCTGATGTCAGTGATCAAATGCTGTGGCAGTGATTAATCACTGATCAATTCGTGAGAGGGGTAGCTGTGATTGTTGCAACTTGGAAAAACTGTGTTACTGGGATAGGATGTGATTACTTTTAAATCAGGTCTCTGATGCCAGTGATTTGAAACGTGTGTTACTAGGATAGGATGTGACTGTTTCTATCAGGAATCTGATGTGCCACTGATGCCGGCGTTTTCTTCATGACACCATATTGCCAAGATGTGCGTGCAGATCCTCAATATCCGCAAACAGACTCTACAAACTAACACAAAGAATGGGACACTATTTTCTGTAGACGTGAGCTAGACAACGCAATTAATCATGGAACACTTTTAACCGGTAGTTTTGCATTAGTTTTTATCTAAACGTAAATAGTTTTCCTCTCTCTCTCCCTTAATATCCGGACCTTTATATTGGACTCGGAGACCTTCCAAGAACTGGAGAGTACGGAAACCCGACCCCAGCCCCTTGATTTTTCCCGTACGGACACGACGGTTAGGTTTTTTGTAGAGGGGTGCTGGCCTACTTCCTGCTTCTCTCTCTCTCGCACAGCCTCCGTATATATAACTCCCTCCCGATGTCTCTGTCCTCCCTCCCAACGCCATCCTTCTTCACCTAGACTCCGTCCCTCCACCAGCTCGTGAGAGCCTCCCCCTCTCTCTCCCCTGCCGACAAACCCAACTTCTCGAGATGTCTTTCTGGTGAGGTTTTCACTCGCGTCCGGAGTCCGGGAGCTGAAGGTTGTGATGGTGGGAGAGGAGGGAGGGAGGGAGAGAGGAGAGAGAGAGAGAGAGAGAGAGAGAGAGAGAGAGAGAGAGAGAGAGAGAGAGAGAGAGAGAGAGAGAGAACGCTGCTGACGTGATGAGAAAGGAAATGGAAGAGAAGGGATGGGACGGGAGAGTGAGAGAGAGAGAGAGGCTACCAAGGAGAGGAGAGATGACTGTCTGGGAAAGTTCAGCGGCGATATAATACCACAGAGAGAAAAAAAATGGTTGGGAAAAATAATGAGAAATAGATGGTGGCCATAAAGGGACCTGTGGTCTCGGTGAATTTGATAATCTTGGGTCGAAAAATAAAAGAAGTCCGACACGATAGTTAAAGTCTAAGTTAGTGAGGCACAGGTTAGTGGAGGGAGGGGGGGGTGTGTGGGTAGAGTCGTGGGTCAGGGGGGGGGAGGCGTGTATAGTCGGTGGGGGGAGGGGGGGGGGAAGAAGCGTAGGTCAGAGGTGAAGTTGAGTCGTGGGTCAGGTAAGGTAGAGTGGTGGGTCGGCGTAGAAGCAGAGTCGCAGGTCGGGCAGGTAGAGTCGCGGGTCGAAGGAGGTAGGCAAAACATCGAGTGCTCGCTACCTCTTCCTTCTCCTATTTTCTCGCCTTTTATCTCCCACTCTTTCGTTCCCTCTCCCAGTTCATTTCCCTCTGTCCCTATTTTCCTCCTCAATTTTTACCCCCCTCTAGGTTCCCTAACCCTCCCCTCCTCCCCTGTTCTTCCACCTCGCTATGGCCGATCCCCTGTTGTATAAAACACAATCCCGGCAGCATGTTTCTTTAATCACGCTGGAGGTGGTACCGGCAGGACGAAGGAGTAATGCATTAAGCACGGGGGGGGAGGTGAGGTGGTACCACTAAGGCGAAGGAGCAATGCATCTATGATACGGGAAATATCAGTAAGATGAGGGAGCAATACACCAGTCACTAGAGAGGTATCGGCAGGACTAATGAGTAATACATTCATCAAAAGGGAAGTACCGGTGATGACGGAGCAATAATCTAATCACGGGGAAGATATCGGTAAGGAGCAATACATTAATCACGTAAGTGGTACCGGTAGGACGAAGGAGTAATACTGATGATCAGGCGGGAGGTAACGGAAGGACGTGCGCGATACAGTCGGGAGCTGGGAGTTCGTCCGCTGGCGGAGTGCAATGTCTTTGCAACAAGGGAAAGTTGCGCGGTGAAGATCACGTCACTTGTAGGGGAGGGAATGTCAAAGGTTGGCACTGTCCGTCACTGCTCACATGGCGTCGCTGGTCATGCCTCTTCATGACCAGCTATTATAACATCTACATTTTCTCTTCTCTCTCGGATATGTGCTAATTTTCACAAAATTTTTCTCATGGGTTTTAGAAATTTATTTTCTTGTACAATTTCCAGCTTTTTGCTCTCTTCTCGAAGTCTCTGTACTCTCGATATTCCATCTACTTATCTGTTACATTTTTCTTTTCCCTTTTCTTGTTCTCACGTAGACGAATCTTAATCTATTTGACTTTCTTATAGCCACACTCTCTCCTACACTTCATTTCTCGTCACTTTCTTTCAGCACAACTTTGTTTCTATATCATAATCATATTTAACTACCTGGCTTTTCTTATTTCCTGAATTGGTAGCAGAAAGAGTATCAATTTTTTTTTCCGCCCGTTACATTTATCATATCGTTCAGTTCTTCGTTTTCTCCTTATGTTGGTACCCGTGTTTTTGCTTCTTATTATTTGTCAAGAGATTCGCCAGATCCTGCGTTGGATACGGGCCCAATAACAGCCAATCAGACTACAGTCTCGCACTGTGTTAACTTAGCTTATCAGTCTTCTGTCATTATTTAAACATTTTCAACTTTCCTGTGTTCCGTTTTCTTACACTGCGTCTGGGAATAACTATATAATTATTGTAATCTAACACTGCACTGCACTACGCGAACACTGCATGGCTAGGCTAACAGTGATAAGTAGCTAGGATGAAATCACCGATAAGCAAGGTTAACATTGTACATGGCTAGGTTAACACCGCATGTAGCTAATATAACACAGCCCGTAGCCAGGCTATACTATGCCTATAACTATGCTAACACTGCTCATAGCTGGCCTAACACAGGAACTGACTACGCAAACACTACACTGGAACAATATCCTACTATCTCTAACACAAAACTCTGGGACGATAGTTACGGCAGTGTCACCAAATTAACTAATCACCTCACTGAGATAGCGGACACCTAGTCTTACTAAGCTAAAAGGACACAAATCGAAGCTAAAACCAAGTCTTACTAAGCTAACAGGACGCACATCGAAGCTAAAACCAAGTCTTACTAAGCTAACAGGACGCACATCGAAGCTAAAACCCGAGTATACTAAGCTAACAGATTATTATGCCGCCCTTGTTTTACCATGTAATAATTAGTTAGGTCCGCCGGGCCTTTGCCTGGCACAGGCCATTGTCATAGTGACGGCCGGCCCTCAGGAAAATTAATTTTCGTAAAACTCTGTATATACTAATGACCTCCTCGGACACGGGGAGTAAAATTGATTCGATCAACGAGGAGAAGAGGAAGAGGAGGAGGAGGAGGAGGAGGAAGAGAGCGCTTCATCATGCTCAGTCGAACATATTTTTCTTCCCTCTGTGCAGGACGCGTTTACAATCGACCTCGGCAACAACGAACGCTTCTCTGTGCTTCTAAACAGAAAGATTATCCTCGTACATTGTGTGTAGCGGCTCTAATCACACGTGCGTGGCTGTGTGCACTCTCCGGGTCATGATGCAACGCGGGGTTGGTTTACTAAGTGCACCGCCTGGCTTCCTGGTTACGTGGGTGACGATGTCGCTATAATAAGACATAACGCTACACAAGCGGTATTAAGTGACGAAGGACACACCAGTGCGGAGGATAAGCATCGCCTTGCATCTGTAGAGGAGGAGGAGGAGGAGGAGGACATGTACTCTACAAAATGGCATGGCAATGTGTGTGTGTGTGTGTGTGTAGTATATAACTGTGGCCTCTTAACATAAAAAGTATGAAACTTTGCTCATTTCTCGACCGTATCCTCAAAAAGAGAGATTCTTCAGATGTGGATCGATTACCAGAAAAAGTCGTGTGTTGTCGTTTGGCAGCCATTCTGCCGAAATGGGGCGATGGATCATTAAGAAGGGGGGATATCGGGACGTATAAGTGACCCATTCCTTTTTGTAATATTGCATTATGTCACATTTATGGGAGGTACGAGGTTGTCATTATTCTCTCTACAGCCCTTCTTCGGGGCACAGTTTTACTGGAGATATGACCTCATGATGTGAAATAAAGCAGAGAGATATCACATATGTTATGCGCGAAAAAAATTAATAAGCTTGTGGTTATGTACTATATGAAACCACAGGTTGGAGAAAATGAATAATGTACTCACTCTGAGACTTGAGGTGCTGGTAATAACGTGGTGCACAGTACTATTGTTATCAGGTGATTACTTCCAGTGTACAGACGGTAATTCTGATTGCCATGAAAACGTGATCAGATATCCACTTCTGCAACATGAATCACTTGCAGTCTGCAACAGCTGCCGTCGCACTGTGACTCGTAGACATTATACACTGGGAATGATGGTTTAGAAAAGACTTTATAAATATTTCGCTTCAAGTCCACGACTCTCATCATTTGCGCCTCTTTAGCCATAATGAGAATTTGCAGGTTATTCTCTCTGAATTATCTTTACACCTTCACACTTTTACGACGCAAAGTTGTTAAGTTTCTGATATCTTCCGCCATCACAAACAGCCTCGGAAGGACCCAGTGATACTTTGCTGTTTGGATTCCTTTGTATTCCTCTGTGTGTCAGTTTCATACCAGGGTTGGTGTACATGCCATCGACCACCTTCACTCAAGAGTCAAGCTGGCAAGTAGGTTAATCATCCCACAATCCCCACATACGTGGGCGTGTCCTGCATAGGATGGCAGGAGGGGGTTGTCGTCTCGAATCCTGGTCCCCTGGGGAAGGAACATCCTGCTGCCAAACATCGTCATCGACCGTGGCTGTTGTTATGATATACTGTAACAGCTGGGATGTGCTGAGCGCTGCTTGACACATGTCAGCCGAAGGAAGGGGTGGGTGATATCTGGGCGATCGAGGATCATGTCTGGCAGCGTTAACAGCGACTGTGGAATAGAACTCATCCGACATTCTGGGTCAAATGAGCTTGGGATTTTATCTCCATCCACAGAGCGTCCCTCCGGACACACCTCGCCGCCTGGGGGGGAGCCTCCCTCATCGCAGTCGTTCTCAATTGTTCTCTTTCGGAGCAAGACCTGTAAAGGCAAACAGGACATCCCGCCCTTCTCCATGGGCCGTAACATCAGGGAAGTTGGCTCTGGATACAGTTCTCTTCACTGCTGTGTTATAAACTCTGAAGTCTGCTCAAAGCCTAATCGCTTCTGACGAGTGCAATGCTAACTGTTTATTTCAGCAAGCTTCAAGACTGATGCTTCGTCTTCTTCTGCTATACTGTGACGAAACTTGTCCATGCTGGCCCGAACCTCTTTGTCGTGCAGCGCAGCAGCTTTACGGGTACCATGTCTGTGACCAGACTTCTGTGAACCCCCTTATATTAGGAATTACTCCTCGCCACGGCAGAAGGAAACACAAACCGTTTCCTTTCTTCAGAAGATTAGCATATGAGAAGTTAGACGGTAGCTACGAAATTGAATGATGCCCCCAGTATGTTACGAAATGCGCTGGTTTTCTTATTAACTGAGAACAAAAGCCATGTCAGTATCATAATGATCGTGAGAATGGCCTTATTCACACAGTGAGATGGCTTGCTGTAGTAACAGGAGTTTGGTGTTTGTGTCCTGCAGGAGGAACGAACGTAAGACACCAGCACCGAGCTCAGCGGAGGTGCAACAAGGAGGCTTCACAGGAGTCTTACGCTGGGTCCATATCACTGTATCATTTGATCACATGTCCTGGGTCGAACCCCAGGTAGTCCTACTGTGAAAACAACCAGCAACTGAAGGGCTGTGGTCTGTCCTGTTCTAGGAACGAGTCCTAGCGTTGCCCAGGATCTTTCAAAAGGCTCCTGCAGGTCAAGGCTGCTCTGCTTCCAGTGGCAGGGAGATGGAGACTTCTTTGGAGTGAGAAGTTCTTTGCCAAGACTGTACTCCCAGTGATAAAGCCTCGCCGAAGGTGACTTTTCACTCGCAGTGTAACCTCGAACAGGCAAAGTCCCGTATATATATATATATATATA